>SNQJ01S0003656.1:577378-588334 GCA_010110895.2 Picea sitchensis | reverse complement strand
CTATCCCTTGAAAGATAATGTATTCCAAGAAGAACTATACCTATGGAAGAACAACAAGATAAGGATTGATATCATTATTTAATACACATGTAAGGATGAAATACATTGAATCAATCATGAAGAGACTCAGAAGAAGCAAAGACCGAAAGAAGTCAGAGAAAGACTTATAACGTTTTGTAGAAGACAACAAGACGGAAGCATGGACTCTGTTAGATAGAGAGAGACAATTATATATTGCAGAAGACAATAAGGATGCAGATGGAAGCATAGACTCTATCAAATGGAGGGATCCGATTATATGCACTCATACATGAAGCAAGGATTAGGAGGGAGATCATCCTATGATCCATTGAAGATGATGAAAGAAAGAAATGGAATATTTAGGGGATGGAATCTACTCCATGGACCCAAGAGCTAAACATGAGGAAGAACATGAAGATTCCAAGAAAGAAAGAGAAGCCAGAACAACCAATCATTGTATCAAGAATCACAAGATTTTCAGCCTGCTATAAACTCAATAAAAGCAATCAAGCAGAGGAACTGAAAGTCGTGATGAAGAACATTGAATGGAAGACTTATGAATGAAAGCATTGCGATATCTAGAACTAGAGGTTCTCCCAGATGGAGGGAGAAGACTATGATGATTACTTGTTCCAGTAAACTAAACATATCTATACATGAGTCATTATATCATCCACAACATCCATGAGTTGGAGTTCTACATCAGATGAATGCAAAGATTGTTCTCCAGAGAAATTGAATAAAGAGCGTATGAAGAGAAACCTCAAGACTTTTAGGCATACCAGAAAGAGACCCTTGCATGCAGACAGAAGAAGACAACTTGGTGGAGAACCTCCAGTGCACAACATAAGCATGGTGAAGATTTTGTATAACAGAGATATTGTATCAAGATGATTACTCAGTAGATTAGATCTCATGATGACAAAAGAAGTGCCACTGGATATGTTCGAGTTTTCCAACAATGATATACTCTATTGATCATAGCTACATGAAGCCTTTAGAGAAATCCGGTGTTCCAGACCAAATTACAACATTTGAAATCAAGCATTACATTATCCATGATGAAGTCCAAAAAGGAGAAAGTGGTTCTCCAATACATATCTCCACAGATGAGTAGATAAGCAAACATTTTGGTAAAGCTTCTATCTAAGATAAAAGAGTTTGCGTACTCAAGATGGAGCTCATGGAGACAACTTCTTTATTTAAAAAGGAAGAGATGACTCCCAGGTTGGGAGGGAGCACTGGAAATATTATTGAGGACATTCATTTTCAAAATTGAAAATTAGTCCAGCTTGGACAGATTCTTTCCTGTTCGGAAAGTGGATTCAGATTTCTGACGGACAACGATTTCCCATTGTGGTTAACATGGGACGTGGTCCAGATTGCTGATGTATCATAGACAACGACTTCCCATTGTGGTTAACATGGGGAGTGGTCTAGGGAATTCTCTCTTCTTGAGGGTTACTCAAGAAGACTGGCCCGCCTCGTTGGACAACGATTTCTCATTGTGGTTAACATGAGGAATGGTCTGTTTTGGAGGTTGGTATAGGATAGTCTTTTCCTCTTGTGGTTAACAGAGGAAATGGTCTGGGTAGTCATTTCTTAGGGTTTATAAATTCTCTCCAGGGTGCACTTTGATTAGTGTAGGAGGAATGGCCCAGGGTGGGGAATGGTTCAGGCTCAACAATCAGGGACAAACATTCCTTAGGGTTTATATAGTCTCTCCAGAGTGCACTTTAATTAGTGTAAGAAGAATGGCCCAGGGTGGGGAATGGTCCAGGTTCAGAAGATAGGACAATTATTCTTCCTTGCTTGAGAAGAATAGTCTAGATATCTCATTGTTCTACTTTGGGGGCATATATTCTTTCATATCTCACAAATGTGAGTGAAAGATTGGCCAAATGATTCAGTTTATATCATAACATTGTTTCTTTGTAGGTTGATATCAGATGATTGTTATGAAGACTGTATGATGGTAGATGTATGCTACTGTGGTGGATGTGTTCCATTGTTCATGACTATACGTTGTTGATCAAGTACTTGTGTGTTACATGGTGTGGTAGTGTACCACTAGATTATAGTTATGTACTACTATGGATAGACACAATTGTGTTCTATTTTTGTTTCGATTGCCTTGAAGACTATCAACAGTATTAGAAATGATTATCAGTTAGATGGATAATCAAAGGACAAAGATTTCCTAGACGAAAAAATGGTTCCGAGCATTTACTCTTCTAGATTAGAAGAATGGCTCTTGTATCACTCTGTGGAGTGAGCATCATGTCTGATTACTTAGATAGAATATGGTTTCAAAAGATGATGTAGATGATGACACTAATGATGATGATGATGCTCATGATCTATTCATGATCTAGTCTATACAACTATGTTGATGCTACCGGGTGAATGGTATGTTTTTTTGTGCTCAAGACCATTATCTGTAATACCTCCCTAGCTAGGAGGGAGTGTTGATATTATGGTAGCTGCGGGAGGTATTTAACTCCATGTTTAAACCTGACAAGGATAAAATACTCCAGTAAGAAAGAAGAAACCCTAATGAGTTGGCTAATAACCCTAGAAGACTTGTCGGCTCAAGAAGATAAATTATATTAGGTTATTAGCCTCCAAGAGAAGAAGTCAGATAGAAATAATAATATATACTAAATAGACAGATACCCAGAATGAGAAGTCGGCCCAGGAAGTTAGCCATAATTAGTATAAATACAAGAGCTCAGTTCTCATTCTAATAAACAATCTCAAAATTGCAGAGCAGCACTTGTGCACACTGCAGTTGCCCAGTTTTTGCGCAGGTTTGGAGGAGAGCTGTCGTTGCAGCTGTTGCAACTAGCAGTTACTCTTGGAATATCTCTTGGCTAGGGTTTGGAATATATGATGAGCTCTTATTGGTGTGCTATGCTTGGGAAAAGATGAAATACCCTTTGTTTGGCTATCTAGCCTAAGGTTTTCTTCCAGAGTGATTCTCTGTCAAGGTTAAGGTGCTCGGAGGGTGGCTTCGACCTATGGTTGGGTGACAATAGAGATATTGTCAATGGTAAAACGAGAACATCCATTATATTATAACAACCACTTCCTTCCAAAAGACAAGTAACAAGCATCCAAAATAACACAAGAGAGAGAAGATGTGATTTTCCCAAGGAGGGTGAAATTTTCAGCCAAGAGTATTGATTCTCAAGTGAGAACCATGATGGAAATGAAAAGGAGAGATCTATATTTATATAAGAGATCTCTAATATTTTTTCCACATATGTTTGTCCACTTTTCAAAGTCAACATTAAATTAGAGAGTCCAACCTTAACAATTTACCTTATCAAAATCAAAATAGAAAAATACATAAAGAAAATCCACTTTTAGGGGTGACGTCATGGCCTAAAGGGTGACGTTGAGCCTCCTAGAGGGACACTTTGACCTTTGAAGCAAGATTTTGGGCCTCCAAATGCCATAAACCATGCAAGAAAGTCATATGATGCATGCCAAGTGTATTTCTCTCCATCAAACCATGCCACATCACCATCATCCATGATAACCCCATCAAAAACCCTAGATCCAAGTGACATATAGGGCTTAGAAGAGATCACTTTAAGCCTTTCAAGGCTAGCACTAGGGTAGAAGAAACTGGAACATGATCATCTCATGGTGTCTAAGTGCCTCCAAAGGCAACTCTTTGCCTCCCATGTGCCCAATGAGAGGGGTAACATCATCCAACATGTGGGCTCCATGCCCCTATGAAGGTCCAAGTGACCG
Source organism: Picea sitchensis (assembly GCA_010110895.2). Lineage (NCBI taxonomy): Eukaryota > Viridiplantae > Streptophyta > Pinopsida > Pinales > Pinaceae > Picea > Picea sitchensis. Next base: position 584,551 of record SNQJ01S0003656.1, on the reverse strand, counting down.
TGTGCCTTCATGAAAAATACTTCTACCTATCAAGACCCTGCAGAGACAAATAGATTCACCTTCCAAGGGCTCACAAGTCACAATTATCATGTCAAGTAAGCCATATATAATAAAATAACCACCCGAGCATGTGGATCAAATCCCCCCTTTTCAACATAAACAAATGTTCAAAGACCTCATGGAACTTGCCAAATTTAAGTATGGGAGGGTTGTCATGGTGACCTATTGGGTACATCATTCCCCAAGTCAAGGAGTGTTTCCCAAGTGGACCCTCTCTAAGTCATGTGAAGAGTATGAGGTGGATGGGGGATTTGCTTTTGGGCATGGGGTTTCTTGACATACAAGGGATCACATTGTCTCATTTATGGGTGCCTTTGTAGAGGGCGTGTTTCCCTCCATCTATGATGCAACATTTTTCCAAGCCCATTTTCCATTAATTTATTAGAGTGTTTCCAAGTTGAAGACAATATGGGGCACTAAGTAAGAAAAAAAAATCCCACATACGCTCTACCTTGGTTATCACACTTTCCCAAGTTGAATACAATAAGGGGCACTAAGCAAGAAAAACAAAGCCCACATACGCTCTACCTTGTTTGGCATGATTAATTAATCAGTTATTTATTTTATGGGTCCTTCATTTTTTCGAGAAGTGTTTTATTGTTCTCTAGATCCCCGGATGAACATTCAGAAGTTTTATGATTTATTTTTATTTTTTTCCAACTACAAGCCTCTAGGCCTTAAGCCCCTTCTTCCCATGAAATAAGGTACAAGCCCTTCTTGGGTTAATCTGGCCTGAAAACCCAAAAGATGGAAATACAAAGGGAAATAAACACGGATAGTGAAAAGTATGTGTGGGAGTGGTACAATGACTCTTCAAGGAAACCCCCCAGTATCAACCGTTTCCCTGAGGGTGACCACTTACTAGGACAACATCTCAACCACCAAGGTGAAATGAGGCAAATAACATAATTTCCAAGAAAACATTTTCAAAATCAATAAAGGACCCTTTGCAACATATTCAAATGCTTTATTTATTAGAATGACATTTACCTTGACACCAAACTCATTACCTGATGGAGAAAGACCTTCTAACCTTTGTGAGCCAAACAGGTGTGGTGGGTGCTGCAGCCATCAATCAAAGGTGATGTGTGGTATGATGTGGGGCTCTACCCACTCATTCATCTCTTAGTACTCCATTTTTTGAACATAAGGCCCTCAAAACATCATCTCCATAGTTACCCCTAGGAATGGGGGATAACACATCCCAATAGACATTTTCTCAACATAGGGGTCAAAAAATTCAAGATCATCAAACATAGGTTCCCCATATAAATCAAACAATTCTACCATTTCCTTCCCCTTATCTATGTCATATGCCCTATTCCAGCATGTCGGTGTCATTATTCAAGATCTTTTGGTTCTCTTTGGTTTACCATTGAAAGAAGATGCAACTCTTCTATAAGGGTGTTCTTCTGGGAGAAATACCCTCAAACAGTCATACTCTAGATTTCATAGGTGGTTTGACCACCTAGCCTTTATAGAAGGTCCACAACATTTACATCCATGATACCCTTTTGTTACAATGTCTACAATGTTATCATATACATATCATGTTATTGTCAAAAATATAGTTGCACCAAATGAAGTATGCCAAATAAAATTACAAATATAAACAAATCGATGAACATGCTTACCAGAGAAAACTCTTATTCTTGGATAATCATGTGTGGTGTACTCACATATGCCATACAACATAAAATACCTCTCCATTGGGATGGGTATTCATACATCATATACATGTATCCCTTCCCATAATTGTCTAAATTCATCGATAAGTGGTTGGAGGTAGACAACCATTCTCTTCACTTGTCTTCTACTCGGGACTATAAGAGCCAACATAAGATGTTCATTCTTCACAGACAACCATGGGGAGGCATTGTAATTGATCACTACCACTAGCCAAATAGAATAGTTGGTGTTTTGGAGGTAATACAGGTTAAATCCATCCATAACTATGCTCAATTGGAGGATCTGTACTTCATCCTTGAATTTATCGGGCCTTGTATCCTCTATATGCTTCATGTCTATCAAAGTTGTTGGGATTCACATAACTCCTGGCTCACTTCTATGTGAGGCATGCCACTCTTCCAACATGGCTAATTGTTTTCAATGAAAGAGCCTTTGAATCCTTGGAATTATAGGCATGTGCCTCAATATCTTATGAGGAATACAATGTGCCTTACCATTGTTTTTTTATTTATGGTACATGTCATGCCCACATTCTATAAATATGTCTTTGTCCGCATATTTTTTTCTTTATAGAATACAATCATTCCGACATGTGCGGTATGATATGTACTCAAAACCCAACATTTTCATCATTTTATTTACCTCTATGTAACTATCGGGCAATACATTATCACTCGAAAGTACCTTATCTTTGAGTAACCTGCAATTAGTGGGAAACAAAAATGTACATTGTCATTAAGCATTAATAATATCAACCCTTTTCTTCCTTCATTGTGTGACAAGATTCCTTAAAAATTTAGTATAATTAATGGTTAGTTACCTCAAGAGTGGTAAGAAACATACGTATGACTTACCATATATTGTTTTCAAGTTGTACAGTAACATTGTTGTCACTAGCTGGGTAGATCTTGCAGACACCTATACTAAACCAAATAGAGGGGTGGTGGAAGTATATTTCAGGATTTCATAGAAGGTATCCACAACATTAGTTTCATACCATAGTTCATTTTGTTGGAATGCATCTAACAACATTCCCTCCATCTCTTGGGAATCCCGCAGGAAACCATCCATACCAACCTCTATGTCATTTCTTTCATTTCCAACATGTGAATAACTAGTGTTATTGTCGAGGTTTTGAATTGGTGACTCAGGATGTAGTGGGAACTGAATAGGTTGTTGTTTCAACCATTCTTGTTATGCTTCATCTCCAAGCTATTTTTTTTAATAGCAATATTGTGACTTGATATCATAGTGGGATGCAATAGTAGATTTGGATAGATCACTCGTCATCAAAATCCTTATTGTAAAAATATTGAACATTACATTGATAATATTAGTAATGTTCATAATGCTTTAATATGTTCAAACATTATGCCAAACACTTATTATAACCATGAGAATTTTTTTTCCAATAATAATCATGAAACCAGCCCCTTTATAAAACAAATGTCAAATTAAGTAATACGTTTACATTAGTTCCATTGAAAATTCAAAAATACAATTACTCAATCATATTTTTCTTACGCCCTAGGGGTTTTTCTACATAAAAGATATACAATTCATGGTGTAATACTATTGACCTAGGTTGGTTGTTAGAAGATGACATGTTAGGATTGGTAGGGTAAATAAGCTGTCCATTTTCATCAAACATCTACTTGTGGTATATTTCTCCTGATAAGAGCTTGCGTAATTTTAGGAATATAAGAATATCCTGAGCATCTAAACTCGATCCTGAATCTTTATCCTGCAAAACTCAATGAACAATTATTAAACTACGCATATATGCATAACTTAAATTCAATGAGATAAATAAATTATCAATAAATCTAGACGTACTACAATCGGTGTGAGAGAACTTGAAGGACATCTAAAGATATAGAATGAGTTGAAATCTAAAGAATTGACCATTTGATATTATAATTCCTTTTTCCTGCATTTTATCCAAAACCATCATCTTGGGTAGCATAGAACAATCTAACTTCAAAAATAGTTTCAAATAACTTTTATAACTTGATGGTGCATGTAATCATATAAATACGCACCGATTCATATGGATAAACCAAACACAGATGTGCATTAATTGAAAGAAGCACTGAAGACTGACCTTCGTTATTGCCTCCACAAAGAAAAACCTCCACAAAATTTAAATGTGGATGTTTGCATATGCATTGTGAAAATTTAACTATCTTATGGTGTATTATTACTTACACATTTCCTCGGTTCGTTAATAATTACACATCGCACCAGTGCATTTCTAACTATATAGCGCACCAACTAAAGCAAGTTAGAAAAATAACGCGCGCTTACTATCAATACTTCAAAATTTATTATGAAAATAAATTGGTGTGTTATACATACACACCACACTGGTGCACTACTCACGTTCTAGCGCACTTAAAATGTAACCTTTGAAAGAAAAAAACCATGCACGCGTTTATCATCAATGCACTGAAATATACAATGGAAAAATGAGATGGAATTTAAGTTTTTGTGTTTATAAAGGAAAACCCTATTCATTCTTTTATTTGTTTTCCAAAATTTTGAAAGGAGATTTGTGCAACATATATTTATCAACAAAGACTTACGAGTGGGTGGATTTTTTTTAAGAACCAAATTCTAGGGGATTACTGTAAATCACATAGAAATCTGTAGAGGAGAAATTTCAGGTATATGATTTCATTCTATTAATCATCTTAATTATTATCACATTTCACTCAAACAATTTTCAATGCATTCCCAAACAAAAAAATGGGTTTCATAGTTACCTTCATTAATGGAAGCCCTAATTTCCTCATTGTTTTTTTGCTTTCTTTTTATATATTTCACAAGAAGATTTTTTTAAGCAATTTTTTTATAGGGTTTGTTTAATTATATATGGGTGTTTTCTATCCATTGCAATGAAACCACTCATTGTATTGGATCCCAAACCAACTTGTTACTCTTGTTTTTTTTTTTTTTAAATTCTTTTGCAGTGATTGGTGTGCTCTGTACTTAGAAAGTGCATCGATGTGTGTTTGTTTGTAAACAACACCGATTAATTTAAATTAAAAAAATATTTTCACGGTCGATGGTGCGCATTTAATCTAGATACACATTGGGGCACATTGTTCACAAAGCGCACCGTTGAGTTTAAAATGGAAAAATCATTCTTTTTATATGGAAATCATCAAGTCTTAAATTTGTTCACAACTCAAAAGTGCATAATAAACAATACTTAGGAAGCCTTGTTTTTCTTAATTCATAAAGCACCGACTAAATACAAAAATTTGTAAAACGTTTTCAATTTTGCAATGAGACTGTTATATTATATCAATGTGTATATGTATGGTTGATGCACCAGTTCGTATAAATATGTTTGATGCCCTGGTGTGAATTAAGTTACTGTATTCGCAAGAGGAGCCATCCCAACTACGATGTGCATCATAATTATGCAATCATTTATTTATTCTTTAATGTACATCGAATTTAAGTATCGCATGAAATATTAATTTTCAATTTTTTTATTACAGAAAATAAAAACAGATAGAATCCATAAGACAAGATGGTGAGAATAAAAGGGTTGATCACAAACTTTGTGAGTATTTACGTTTTTGGAATTTCTTAAGATTTCATGTTTGTGGTGATATTTATATTTGAATAATTAATTTACTCTTTTCCATGGACATCTTCTAGTAGGTGTTGACATACAAAGAGGATCCAACCCATGAATTGATAAACGTTGGGTTAAGTATGGGTTGTGAGTATATGTTGAAGAATGAAAGTTTAATTGAACAATTTGTAAGTAGTTGTGTTGTTTAAATTCCCTTGTTTTATAATTAATGAAAAAAAAACTTTATATTGAGTATATTGACTATGCTTTTTTATGTTGTATTAAACATGCGGGAAACAAAGTATGGAATGCAGACAACAAAGGATATTTTGAGAGAATTCATGAATCATCGCTTCGAAAGAATGTGTATTGTTTATGAAAGACTTGGTGCTAATGTATGTTTTTTTTATTTATGCAGTCATGTATATTCTACTATATATATAAATATACTTACTACAGTTGTTTCTATGTTTGTAGACGAAAGATAAATGGACAGAATATAAAAAAACAAGTTGATCAATAGAACATTATTCAAAAAAACCAAAGTACAATATCACCTACAAATGATGAAGAAATGAGGCATGTACATAACTTGAGCAATGTAAACAGTTCAATTGATAAATGGCAATCAATATAATTGAATGTTATTGCAAGTTGTATGTTTTGAGACATTTCTCTCTGAAAATAAAAGATTTTGTTTAATTTACCTAACATATTGTCCTAATTGCATGAGGACATGTTACCAATAAGTTTTAAAATTACAAATTGGTTGCAATTTTATTATTGCACTAGACCTTTATGTTGTCCCTTTTTGTATGACAATGGGTATCTTATTCATATATAATAAAATGGGTTTCTTATTTCATTGCTTTGTCGAATGTTGTAAAATGTTGTGTTCTTGAATAATTAATATGTGGATGATTTACATTGTTACAAATAACATAGGTGTAATTGGTTGGATAACACATTAATGCAATCATTATATCAAAATACAATAAAAAAAATATAAAAAAATATTTGATTTTGAAATGATTAATTGGAAATTTGTAAAAACAATGAATTAAAATATATACATATTAGTGCATTTTATTCTTTTGAACTCTCTAGACAGTGTGTTCCATAATATAGAAAGCAATGCATTTTTTAGGAGTCATACGCACTGGTATGAACTATTGAGAAAACACATTGTTCCATAAATGATATAATGTACAACAATAGTTATCGTTTCAAAATGTTATGGTGCTCATGTTTAAAATATACACTAGAGCACTAAAAATAATTTCCATACCATTGCGTTAAGGTTATTATACACATCGGGATTATAAATATTATTTACACATCGGTGCCTTACTATAATATACGCATTGGTTCTTAGTAGAAATAATGGCACCAACATCTCACCTCAAATATTCAAAATTTTACTACCCTTCGATGCACATGGTAAAACAAACACTAGTACATACTAATTACACAAAAATCAGGGTGCATGCTATATTAAACACATAGGGTCTCAGGATAACCTGATCACACTGGTTCTCACAATGAATTAAACAAACAGGGGCGTTCAAATCCTAAAATGCATTGGTGCTTCATACATAAACAAGGCAGAACTAGTGTGTAGAAATTATAAGAGCATCAATGTTCATCATACGATGAAAAAGGCGGAACCGGTGCACAATAGTTATAAATGAAACGGGACATTTTTTCATTATATTAATCTCTAGAGATTTTTTATTATATTAATGTACCAGTGTGTTTTTATTATAGTAACACACCGATGCATTTTTTTCAATACCGCACTAGTCTGTTTAGAAAAGAACAACACTGATTAAAAA
>SNQJ01S0003656.1:532674-565199 GCA_010110895.2 Picea sitchensis | reverse complement strand
ATGACATGCAAGGGGTTTTAGTGTCTCACTTATGGGTGTCTTTGTAGAGGGTGTGTTGCACTTTCATTTTCAATTCAACCTTTTTCCAAGCCCATTTGTTGCCTTTTATTCTTTTAGAATGTTTCCAAGTTGAAGCCAAGGTAGGGCTTCTACCTAAGCATGAAAAATTGTGCCCAGATTGACTTTAACCTAGTCACATCATGCTTCCCCAAGTTGAAAACATCTATGGGGCTTCTACCTAAGCAACAAAAATAGTGCCCACACATGCTCCACCTTGGTTGGAATTATTTTATATTAATTTTTCAAAGGTCCCGTTAGTTTCTTATAAGAGACCTTTCATTGTCCTCAGGATCCCTGCACAAGCTATCGAAGGTTGATGATTTTTATTTTACCTTTTTCTAGCTACAATCCTCTGGGAATTCAACCCCTTTTTACCATGAAATGAGGGACAACCCCTTATTGGGTTAGTATACTCGAAAATCCCAAAGGTGAGGAGATGAGGGGATGAAGTGTGGAAAGTGACAAGTATGGTTGGGAATGGCACGATGAATCAACAAAAGGACCTCCCAGTAGCATACCTATCCCTAAGGGTGACCCACTTACTAGGGCACAATGTCAACCACCAAAGTGAAATAAGGAAAATAGGATAATGTCCAAGCAAATGTCACATAATCAAAATAAGTAATAGATGCAACAAACTCAAATGCCGCAAATATTGAAATGACACTTACCATAACACCTGACTTCTACCTCATGGAGAAAGACCCAATGTCTTTCGGAGGCCAGCTGATGTTGTGGATATCGTCATGACAAACCTAGAGCTTTGGTGGTGAGGTGGGTCTATGTCTGTGTAAGTGGATAGTACTGGTTAATCTATCACTTGGTACTCCATGTATACAACCCGAGGGCCTCAAGACATCATCTCCTTAGTTATCCCTAGGAGTTGGGGATAACAACCATCATTTCATTTTCATATGTAGATTTTCTCAAATTGCAACCACTCAAATCTTGGGTAGTGAAAGCAAGAGGTCAACCATCTTGGGTGAGAACTGCACCAATACTAGTGCCCGAAGCATCTGATTCGACCACAAAAGTTTTGCTAAAATCAGGGACTTGATTCAAATCTAGGAAGGCTTGTTCAGTTACAGGGGTCCACTGAAATTCATTCTTCTTAAGAAGGTCCATCAATGGTCGGGAAATTTTTCCATAATGGTGGAAAATTTTCTTGTAATATCCTGTGAGGCCAAGGAAGCCCTGAAGGGTTTTCAAGGTCTTAGGATGTGGCCAATATTGCATGGCTTTAATCTTGTTGGGGTCCATGAATACTCTGTCATGGTTGAAAATGTGGCTCAAGTATTTGACCTCACTTTCCCCAAAATAACACTTGGACTTTTTGATGAACAACTGATGGTCTCGTAACACCGTAACAATTGGAGTAGTTTGTCCACATGTTTAAGATGGGAATCCCAAGTGTGGTTGTAAATAAGATTGTCATCAAAGAAAACCAAAACAAACTTTCAATGGTATGGCTTCAAGAGTTTATTCATGAGACTTTAGAAGGTAGATGGAGCATTCAAAATCCCAAAAGGCATTACCAAGAACTCATAATGGCCTTCATGAGTTTTGAAAGCGGTCTTAGAAATATCTACTTCCTTTATCCTAATTTGGTGATAACCTGAGTGAAGATCCAATTTGGTGAAGAAACAAGCACCCTAGAGCTCATCCAACAAGTTACCAATGACATGAATGGGAAACTTATCCTTAATGGTCAATTTATTAAGGGAACACAAATCTTGACACATGAGCCATGAACCTTATTTCTTTAGGCCCATTACAACAGGGGAGGAGTATGGGTTGGTACTTGGGTGAATTAACCTAACTGCCAATAATTCCTGCACTATTTTTATTTTATTTTATTTTATCAAATGGGTACTTGTAGGGGCGTACATTGGGGGGATGACTACCAGGAAGGAGAGGGATTTTGTGTTCATGCTCACCCTAGGATGGAGATAATTTTGTGGGTGTCTCAAAGACCTATTGGTGCTTGTCTAGGATGAGTTGCAAGTATGGATGGATTGTTTTGGATCATGGCTCTTGTACCTGGATTGAATTAAATTGGGAAATCACCCCATGATAACCTTACTTCAAGGGTTTCTCCATTCTATGAGAGCTGATAATTTCTCCGGACCTTACATGCAAGTCGCGGAGGATATAAGTGTGAGCCTCTTGATTAAATCACATATATAACTCTCGATAATCCATGGTAAGTGTTCCCAAAGTGCGCAACCATTCAACACCCAAGAAAATATCATAGCCACCCATAACAATGGAAAACATTTGATTTTTTAGGGTATAATCGCCCATTTAGAGTTTGGCATTTTCACAATGTCCCCAATATTTAATTGTACCACCATTAACTATGAGAATTTGAAAATTCGAAACTAGTTGAATAAAACAATTGGCATCATAGGCTACCTTGTGATGAATAAAATTATGGGTGTTGTCACTATCAATTAACACTATTACTGGTCCATATTTATGAGAAGAAAGAAATAAAAATACAGATTTATAATATTAACACATATATATATAGTGAATAATAATAGATATAGAGTAAAACTTGACTTCTATTAAATAAGAAATATGTTGAAATTGTAAAATGCATACTGAAACAAGCTTGCTAGAATGGTGGTAGCTTATCTCTAAGAAGAGATGTGACAACTACACTCATTCACAAGAAGATGAATACAATGAGGCTCCAAAGGCCTTTTTACATCAAACATGAATTCCAAAACCCTAGACATCCAAAAACCTAACCCTAGGAGATGAAGCACCAAAAGTCATGTGGGTCCCGTTGGGGTAAGTTACTAAATCAACTTCCCAAGGTCGTAACTTTTGCATATGATCTATTTTTAGGTGCACGATAGCCTATTGGAAAGGTCTATTTGAGAACTACACATTACGATCAAACTTTGACTTTTCCAACTATATGACTATGGTGATCCCTAAAAACTTTGTTTAGGGCCTCAAAATGACCCCGAAATTTGAGGACCCAAAAACTAGGAAACAAATGTCAATATGAAAATTGAAACTACCAAGATGAAATCTGTGAGTGAACTAGTTGGAATAGGTGGGTGGCCACCAATATCCACATGGATAAATCCTCCCCCCTTAGGAATAAATGGTCTCCATTACGTTGAGTTCCCCCATCAGATGAGGAAATTTCTACTGAATTTGGCCCCTAGTGAGCCACTTCCCTTGGTGCAGGAGTTGCCCTGCTTTGAAAACCCAATAAAGTTGGATACTTTGTTTGTGAGTTCCCTTGACATATGTTTCTACAATATGATTAGTGGATGCATGTTCCATGCAGTTAGGGTTTATCTTTGTGGGTGTCAACTATTCTTCTATCTCTGAGGTGTCCAATAGTGGTGGAAAATATGGCCGAAGGAGGTCCACATTAAATACTGGATGCAAGCCAAGGAAGGGGGGAATCTTGAGCTCAAAATAATTCTCACCCACATCCTTGGTGATGGTGTAAGTTCCATAACAGAGTGGATGAATCTTCCAATGGGGTCTCGTAAGGCATTCTTTCTGCAACTGTAATCAAACTTTATCTCCCATTTGAAACTTGTGTGGCACTTGGTGTTGATCATGGCATTGATTGTACTTGACATTGGACTTCAGTAAAATATCCTAAACCGGTTGGAAGATGTTTTGGGTCCACTCAATGAACTGGGTATCTTTTTTGGCTTCATTTTGAGCACGGGATGAGTCTTCCTTGGTGGCCACAAGGGGTAGGGAAACATCCATCGAACCCAATGGTTGAAATCCCAACCCAGACTGAAAGGGGTTGTGGCCAATTGAGCTATGTATTTCTATGTTGTAGTTGTGATGAACCTAGGGAAGACTCTCATCCCATGTGTGAGGATGCTTGGAATTGTACATGTGTAGGATATGCACGATCATCTGGTTGACAACCTTAGTTTGAACATCTATCTAGGGGTGGAAGGTAGTGGATTTGGTGAGCATGGTGTCCAGTAGTGACTAGAGGCTCAATGAAAATGTGTTTAGGAACCGACTATCCCAAAATGTACCCACACTCGTTCGAATAAGATCTTGGAAGTGGCCTATGTTATGATGCTCTTCTTGCAGGCAACCAAAATTTCCATTATTGAAAAATGATCAACCACCACAAAAAAACATTTATTTCCCCGCTTGATTGACGGAAGGCCCGACATGTAGTCTATTTAGATGGATTCTCAGGGCCTTTTAGGAGTAGGTAGATGGGTATACATGCCTTGTTTATTAATGCTTGGTTTGAAAATGGTGCATGTAGTGTAGGACTTGATATACTTGTTGACATCTTGTTGAAGTTTCAGCTAATAGAAATGTTGTTGCAACACTGCCACTATATTTTCGACACTGAAGTGCCTTGCCACTTGACTATAGTAGGATTCCCAAATAATCTTTGCTCACTCACTTGATGGAATGCAGAGATGGAACATATGGCACAACATCCCATCCTAAATATGGAAATAAGTGGAAGTTGTGTTTGTGCCTAACATCTGGTAGGTGGCAGAGAAGTCAGGATCTCTCTCATAGAGTTGGGGCCACTCGGAGGTCTCATGGTTGTAGGATTTTAGCACTATGGTGAGTATTGCAAATGGAGGGTGACTAAGGAAATCAATGACATAGTTGGTGCTTCTTGTATTATACTTGATGTTGAGATGGATCTACTGTGAGTATGTGGAACAATTATGATGGCAATCATTCTGCGATTTTCCCTATTTTTGCATCAACTACAACGACTTATGATTGGTGTGGATTATTGTCTCCTTCCTGAGAATGTAATGCCTCCATTGGCGGTAGGCTTACACAATGGAGTAAATTTATTTTTCATAAGTAGGGTACTTACATACAACATATGATAGTGTCTCACTATGATAGGCCATGGGGTGCCCATTTTGAGTGAGGATTGTGCCCACAACGTAGTTTGAAGAATCTATCTTGATCCCAAAGGGTTGTTGCAGGTCGGGTAATGAGGGAACTAGGGATTAGCACAAGCACTACTTCAAATCATCGAACACTTATTGTTGCGATAGGCCCCACATGAAATTTTCCTTACCACCACCCCTAGTTACTTGGCTGAGGACCCATGCAATATGGGAGAATCCCAACACGAACCTGTGATAGAAATTGGCAAGGCCTAAAAATATTTGAAGATTATTGAGTGTGGTTTGGGATGGATATTCCGGAATGACCTAGATCTTGGTGGGATCAACATGCACACCATGCTAATAAAAAATGTATCCTAAGTATTGGACCATGTCCATGCCGAAGGAGCATTTTTCCAAATTTGTGTATAGCTTGTGTTGTCGCAGAATGTGCAGAACTTGTTGAATATGATCCAAGTGTTCCAGCCAATTTTTGTTGTAGATGATGAAGTCATCCAGATACACTACCAAAAAATAATTGGTGAAAGGTTGCAAGATATCCTCCATCATTCTTATGAAAGTTGTTGGGGAATTCGTCAAACCAAAGGGCATGACCAACCATTCAAAAAGACCTTATTTGGACTTGAAGGTAGTTTTCCATACATATGTCTTCTCTATTGGGACCTAATGGTAGCCAAACTTCATATCAATCTTACTGAAGTATTTGGCCCCCTTGAGATGGTTTATAAGGAGATCGTTGATTTGGGGAATCGGGTACCGATTCCTAAATGTGATTTTATTTTGGGCCCAGTAATCGATGCAGAGTCGCTAGGTCGCATATTTCTTCTACACAAGCATGATTGGGCTTCCACATGGTGATGAGCAGGGTCATATGTGCCCCTTTTGGAGAAGTTCTTGGATCTAACACTTGATCTCCTCATTTTCTAACAAAGAGAGGCGATAGACTGGCCCATTTGGTAATGGTGCGTCAAGGGTCAGATTTATTGAATACTTGACCTGACAGTGTAGAGGTACTCTAGTGGGTGAGAAGAATATGTCTTTGTATTCTTCCACAACCTTATCCACTTGATTATATTGTGTGGAGAGATCATCCGCGGAGGCCATGGATGTGGTTGCAACCTTTTTCTCACTTTTAGAGAGAATCACAAAGAAGACAAACTTCCCAGTCCGAGAGATGACCTTCCTGCATTGCTTGACATAGATCAAGGAAATGGCAGTAGGTGGGACTACCTTAGGTATCCTATACAGTTTCTTGTCCAAAGTAATAATAACACTGTAAGTCCTAGACTCATATACATCATGACATTTCCATAAATAAGGTTGGTCCAAAATAACATCACAAACTTCAAGGGGAGAGACATCACAAAATACCTCATCTTTGAATGGCTTGCTACCATAGGACATGAGACATTGTTGGTTTACATGAATATTGCTTCCTTGGCGGAGCCATCCGCTAGTGTATGGCTGCGGGTGTGGAATTGTCAGCAGGGTCAGTCAATTAATGAAATCCATTGAGATGAGGTTATTTTGGATACCACTATCAGTGATGAAGTGCAGTGGAGTACCCTTCACCCACATATATGAATAAAAAAGGCATTTTCCTTCTGTTGGCTCATCAGGTTCACAGGGATGGATCTTGGTGGTAGCAACGGTGGGATTGGGTTTTGTGTCAATAATATGTCTCCCCTTTTTCGGTTCTGACTTTGAGTTTGAACCCTCATCTGATTCAGAGGCTTTCACCTCTACCACCAATGACTTCTTTGAGCGACAATCCACATTGTTATTCCAGGGGCTCTTATGGAAGTCACGCCACTTCCCAGTGTATTTCTTCATCTTTCCATTGTCCTTATTTGTTTGTGGCTTAGACTAGTTGTCATGAAGCTTTACATATTTGATTTTCTCTTTGTTCTATGGGTTAGGGTTTCCCTTGCCCTTCTTCTACTATGAGGAGTTCCCAGACCCAAAATGTCATGTATTTTGTTTAAGCTTCTGCTTGATTTTGACAACATATCGATAGGTTGTGCCCAAGGACGAGATGTCCAGAAACTATATTTCTATTTGGATGTATCTATGTAGGCCATCGTGGTACTTGAGCACCATATTTCACTCGGAATATTTGATACCCAGCTTGGTGTGCAAGGTATGGAAGACATTGGTGAACTTTGGGACTGTTTGGTCAATTTCATGCCGCAATGTGGTCCATCTTGTATACAAGTCATCATAACTTCCAACAGGCTAGTATTGTTCCTTAATAACATCCCTGAAGGAACCCCAAGTGGGTGAAAATGCAAATAATTCATATCCCTCTATTTCCTTTCTCTCACATAAATTCTCCCACCAATCTTTAACATGGGGGACGGCCCCGAGGAGTGCAAATGTAATCATTTATCTATTAGAAAAGTTGTGGATAGAAAAATACCCTTCTATAAGGTTTAAAAATTTATCTACGACATCCAAATCTATTTTACCTTCAAATATAGGAATATCAAAATTGATATATACCTTAAAGGGGGCGGCGCCTCCTCTTGAGGTAGATGCATCAGAAGGATTTGTGCAATGTTGTCATCATCTCGTTTCTTTGTCTCTCAATGGATTCCTCTAGCAACATTTTGAAAGGATATCATGTCCGGTTTTCTTATTTTTAGCCATAAAAAGTTTCTTGGGTGTGCGAGAGAAGTTGTCCTCAAGAGAAACAAGCTCGAGACCCAACTCTCTATACCCTGACCTCGTCGGGGACATGCACTAAAAACGACAAGGAGAAGACCGCTCTGATACCAATGATACTGATTTATCAGCAGAACAAAATGAAAATATAGATTTATAATATTAACACAGAGACATAGTGAATAATAATAGATATACAGACAAACTTGACTTCTATTAAATAAGAAATATGTTGAAACTGTAAAATGGAGACTGAAACAAGCTTGCTAGAATGGTGGTAGCTTGTTTATGAGAAGAGATGTTACGTCTATGCTCATTCACAAGAAGATGAGTACAATGAGGCTCCAAAGGGATTTTTACATCAAACATGAATGCCAAAACCCTATACATCCAAAAATCTAACCCTAGGAGATGAAGCGCCAAAACTCATGTGGGCCCTGTTGGGGTAAGTTAGTACATCAACTTCTCAGGGTCGTAACTTTTTCACATGATCTATGTTTTAGGCGCACGATAGCCTATTGGAAGGGTCTATTCGAGGACTACACATTATGTCATCAAACTCTAAATTCACTTATAATTTGACTGTGGTGAGCCCTAAAAACGTATTTTAGGGCCTCAAAATGACCACAGAAGTTGAGGACCCAAAAACTAGGAAAAAACTGCCAATATAAAAACTAAAATTGCCAAGATGAAATTTGTGAGTGAGCTAGTTAGAATAGGTGGATGGCCACCAATATCCACCTGGATCAATTATTGGTCATTGTTTGATGCACCCTTTGATATTTAATGTCTGTGGAGAAAAAATACCACCAAGGGCATGGAGAGATATGATATGTTTTATCGGTTCCTCATGAGGTGCAACAACTTTAGAGAGGGGAGGTGTGGGCTCAATATCCTCTAGGTTGGGAACCTCATCAAACATGTGGTCTTATGAACCATCAATATGGAAGAACTTGTGTTCACAACATTTATGTCCTAGCGCATATGTGTCATCACAGTAATAAAAAATCCCTTGTTTCCTACGTTCTTCCATTTCTGTTGGAGACACCTTTTGAACCTTCAAGGTTTGAGTGGGAGTAGTGGTATCCCTTGGATGAGGATGGTTGGGGACTGAAGAATGAAGGGGTTATGCCTGAAGAATGGTCTTGACTCTCATATTCCAATGCTAATTTGCATGCCTACAATCAAGTATTAGGATGATGCTTGCAAACATGAGCACATATTGCCTCTTTTAAGCCACTTATGAAACATTCAAGATATAATTCATTAGATAATCCCTCATATATAATAGCCAACTGTTCAAATGTTGTGATGAAATTGGAGACCGACCCTATTTGTTTCATCTTGGTGAGGCAACCCAAATAATGCTATTCCCTATCAAAGCGTGCACAAACAACTTTGGTGAACATATTCATATTGGGATGTCTTGAATAGAATTTCTTATGCCACTTCCACCATTGCCAACATTATTGATCTAAGTAAAAAATTCCTACATGGAGTTTGGTCTCATCATCTCAAATATCATGGAGGGAGAAGCAGTGTTCCATTTGTGAGATACACACAACTGGGTCAGATCCATCAAATTTATGCATCTCCACTTTTAACAATTTAGTCCAGAAGTTTGAAGAACCCCAAGGGGAGTGAGAATTATGAGTATTCTCATAATGAGAAGAATAAGGGGCTTCAAATTGGTACTCCAAGTTCTTACCCTTTTCAAGTAATTGAAGGTGTTGGTAAATGGATTGCAGGTTTTTCTTTATGTCATCCATGTCTTGAAATCATTTCTGGAGCTAACCAAAGTCCCTCAGGGTCTGTTTGATCTCAGAGACATTGTTAGATAGATGGGTTACCTTAGTTTCCCACTCGTCCCCAGTATGAGAGCGGGTGGTAGGACCCATTTCGGAGGCTTAGGGAGAGTGCTACCACAATGATCAGGAAAATATAAGAATCATGATGGGCTAGGTGCCAAATAAGGGTGTCATGAAGGAGATCTAGTCCAAAAAAAATCTTAAAAATGATAGCAATCACTGTGATCGGGGCGAAAAGAGGAAGCCAATGGGATAGGTCGCAAACAAGGAGGTAAGGGGATTAGGTACACAAAAGGGCTTAAAATGATAGGTATCACTACGATCAGGGATAAAAGAGGAAGCCAATGGGATAGATATCAGGTAAGGTTGTTGTCAGTCCTCAGACTTTTTTTTACTCCCTCGAAGTTATACTCTAGGCTGAATAATTCTACAGTGTCAAAATGTCCAAATTCTTAGCAGGAAGAAAGATGTAGGAATTTCACAACCAGAATGCAGGAGGCTTATAGGTTGCATGGTAATGGATCTTGTATGTGCTCTTTTTGTGTTGTTATTTTTATGTTCTGTGTCCTTCCTAAGGTTTATAGTTTGTTTTAGGGTACCTACAAACAAGGTTTTACCCTATGCTATAGCTCTCTGTTATATGTACGAGATCGACATTAGTACTCAACCCAATATCTTAGGGCACCAACTAAGGAGGCTCGACTGTACCCTTAGTCGTACTACCCAATTAACCAGGAAAGTACTAGAGATTATCTTCCCGGGTGTTGTTCTAGGTGACACTATAGCAGGTAGGCGGTTGATCAATTGAGCTAAGTGGGTTTCAAGAGGCCTAGAGAAAGTCCGTGCATTGGTGTTTTCTGATGCACTACCACTCGAATGGGTACAAACATGGGTTACAAGGGTGGCCAACATATGTGTGCTTAAATATCGCTTGTATTTCCTGCGTGTATGCTTCCCCAACAACACATTTGTGCATTGAACAACATATCTATGTCGTTTATTGACGCTGGAACACATTACTACCCTGGAAAAAAAAATCACCCACATTTCCTGCCCAAGAAAGTTCTCTGATACCACTTGTGATATACCTAGTGTTAGCACTAGGATTCACCTTCAGAGTACATGAAAACTAAGCCCAATACCCATCAAGTTGTAAGTGAATGTAAGGGTGTTTAAAGGGTCAAATGGAAAAGGACTCAAGTGATATTGTTCTAACTCAGATAATAGGGCTAGCATGAACCAACAAATAAGGTCTTGGATAATTTCAATTAGTAGTTTGGGAGTAAGTATGAATAGAGGGAAGACTTGAATGAGAGAAGTGTAGGGGTTGTTGTAAACATCAGGTCCGCAAAAGCCTAAGGAGGAAAGTTTCTTAACACAAGATCTTCTTGAACTGAGAAACTGAGGAAACTAAATAAACATCATGATAACATAATGATCAAACATCCATCATAACATCACCACAATCATTGATGTGAATCATTCAAAGCATGAACATTTAGCATCAGAAGAAAATAGGCTAAAAGAGAAGCTCATTTCTATTAGTCAAAAAGTCTTAAGTCCAATACATCACTAGATCACAGTTACTTCATCAAAATATTACAATATAAGGGAGCCTTTCTCAACCATCCCAACCTACTAAAGAAAATGATCTATCTGTTTATAACAAAAGGGAGGCAACAACTAGAGGTACGAGCTGGCCTCCTTCCCTTGAAAAAATCTAAGCATTTATTTGATCTAACAACTTATCTAACCACCTATGCTATAAAACAGGAAAATGTTGGTGACTAATCCAACTGAATTTCAAACTAATTTGATTCCCTTTTGCTGTGAAGCTCCCTGTTTTCCATGTGTCTTTCAAAGCATGTGGTTGTCTTCATGATTCCATCTATTGCTTCTCCATCCTTCTTCATCATCAACTTATCCAAAAGTTGTTGGCTTGGTCCTCCTATATCCCTGGTATTTATTGGCAACTTCCTTGGGTAGCAAATTTGGGTAGCTCACTACAAGGAGAAAAGGCAACACCTGTAGGTAGCGTCACTGTGTTGCAAATGTGTACATAATCTACTCTCTGTGCAATATTAGGTAGCACATGTAGGTATCGCCTCTGTGTTGCACCTGTGTGCAAACCTTTACCCTCTGTGAAATATTCGGTAACGCCATTAGGTAGCACCACTTACTCTACGCCTGTGTTCCAATTATTTTCCCTCTGTGAAATATTAGGTAGCGCCATTGGGTAGTGTCACTTACGTTGTGTCTGTGTGCAGGTTTGGGTATCATTACAAAAACGCAGTGCCTTCAATCCTTGAACATGTGCAGAATAATTTGTGTCTTTTCATGATGACAAAACCATTTTAATCAAGAGCCTTGACTGCACAATAGGTAATTCCTTCTACCAATGGGGAAGCTAACACTTAGAAAAAACCCAAAAACCAAATAGTTTAGTGCTTAGAAGCCTGTATAGATGGCAGAGATAATATTTTCATATTGGTTAACCCTCCCAAAAAGATACATCCTCAAAAATGGGGCTTACCCTTTACCATCTATTTTTTCATTTTGACACGTAACCTCATACTCTTTCTGGTAGAAACAGGATCTTCAATTGACATAGAAAACTTCTTCTTCTTGGAATTGACAGGTTTCTTTGGTGTAGTTGTTCTCTCCTTAGCTACTGGTTTGTCATCCTCAATGGAAGCTTCAACCAACACCTGTAAATTTATTTGGGCTACCTCATCTTGAAAGTGCTTAAGCTCGGCCTTTAGCTTCCTATTTTGATACTGGAAGCCTTTGTTTTCCCTGTAAAGATTCTTTAACTGTCTATGAAGGGGCTGGGCCTTTCTAGCTGCAAACCTTGCCAAGTCAAGGGTGTGACTGTAGGCATCCATGAGCTCTTTCATATGAGACAAGTTGACCTTATCTTCTGCTTTAAGACGAGCTATTTATTTTCTTGCATCTCTAAGTTGCTTGATAAGTCTTTTGTAGGTTTGACTGTCAGGAGGAACAATGGCATGTACAGTCTCACTAGGATTTTTCTTAGACTCCTCTTCCTCCTGCATGGGAAGTGTCTTGTCTACCTCATCAGGTTCCTTGATGAATTTACTTTTATTCTTCTTTCTCAGCACAAGGGTTTCATCTTTTCTTTCAAAAATATTCTCAATGCCTTTCTCATAGGTTTCATCTTTACTCTCCAAAGGTCTTTCAGTACCTTTATCCTTACCCTTCTATACAGGGGTTTCTTGTTTCCCTTCAGTAGGCTAAGAACTACCTTTACCCTTCTTCCTCTGAATAAGGGTTTCTGATTTTTCCTCCACAGGATTTTCAATTCTCTTACCCTTCTTCTTTTGAATAGGGGTTTCTGGTAAAGACTTCTCTTTGAAAACCTCCTTAGGAATTGATGACCTTTTGAAATGCCTTTACCCTTGATTTAGACTACTGGAGGAGAAGAGGGAAAGAGAATATTCTTCCCTTTCTTGGATGTATCCTTGGTAGAGGAAGACACCTCTTCAAACCCTCGTAGAGGAGGTGGTGAAAAATCTTTGTGTGGAGAAGGAAAAACTTCCTCCTCGGCCTCTATGACCTGCTTGTTGATCTCTGGAACTTGAACATGGGTTTTGCCCTTTCTCTTCCTATTGGTTCCTTCTTTAGTAGCACTAGTGGGTAACAAAGGAGTTTCCTTCTATGATTGAGGAGTTGGTGCTAAATCCAACTTGAAATGAGAGGTAACAACAAAATTCTCCCATGAAATCTCTTTCTTACCCAATTCCTCAAAGACTAACATTCTGATTAATCCAAAGTGGAAAAGGCTAGAATCCACATCTTTAGATTTGGCCTGTATCATGTTTGACATCTTACCCATTCTCCTCAACAAGTAATAAGGAACATTGATATCAACCTTACCAGTAAAATGTAGCAACAATCTTATAGGGTATTGGTACAAGGTGTTGAATATCCCTTCACAAGTAAAATATCTTTGTATGATCTTCAGTAATCTGTCAAATTGTTCAATCAATTGACTCCTTGGCATACTTTTGGACAAGTCATTGGCTTGATATTCATGTTTAAAAAGATCTTTTGCATAGGCTGAACTCAAAGCCATGGCTTTGAAACACCTTTCACCTGTAATGGGGATCCCTATTGTAGTTGAGATAGAGGCTTCAGTAACTTCAAACTCCAAATCCCCAACCTTAGTTTTCTTACCATCAAACTGTAGTGAAAATTGTCTTGCTACCTCTGGATGGCCTCTCTACATGTTCTGATAGAAAGAGAGGCACCCTACTCTTTGAAAGGCCCCTCTTTCTATGGGTTCTATATCCAAAAGATGCATGTCCACCAGTTCTGTTCTAACCACCTTGCCACCTTTTTGTGTCTTCCTTGATTGGGGAGTCTTCATGGCTCAAAATGAGGGCTTTTAAGAAGTTTAAGGGATGGTAATGAACAGGAAGGATTTGAATCGGGATTCAGATATAAGGCTGACCCTTTTGGATAGACTGATGCTAGTAGGCCAAGCTCGATTTTAGTTATTATACCCTTAGGCTTATACAGGTATTCTGGAGTGTAAACAGTGAGGGTGTAATCCAAAATTGACCCTCTGTAATTGAGAAAAATGCCAAACTCTGAGGTGAAAGAAAACAAGGAAAACATAGAGGGTTTGAGTAGCGCCTCTGGGTAGCGCAACACATACACAAAGCATAGGATATTTACAAGATTATGATTTCAATGGTTAAGGTAAACACCAGTAATCAGAGTAATCAGACCATAGATATGAGAAAGGAATTTTACAAGTCTGAATAAGAAAAAGACAAGGCTACCATGCAAATATGGGTCCTTTACTACTGTGCAAGCTTAGCAAACCGAAAACCTGAGCACAAATTTCCTGTGAAAATTAATATGGAGAGGAGGCAACATGGGATACCTGTGGAGTAGACACTTGTTGAGATATTCAACACAATCTTAGGATGAAATTGAGAAAATTGTGTCTCTGGAATCTTTCTCATCATCGGATTTGGTTGACATGCGATCACCTGATCAGAACTTGTGAATTTGCGTAGCGCAACACTGTTGAGCTTTTCAAAATTATAAACCATTACCAAGGCTCATAAATTCAAGATCTTTGAAGGTGTATTTAATCGACTTATGGGACTGAAAACAAGGGACATGACATCAGTCGTGGCAATCATGGCTCGAGGTGGAAGTGTGATGAATGTGATAGGCGCTATGGAACTTCCTGATGAGTAGGCAACGCATCCACTTCAAAATGTGATTAGATATGTAAGCGAGGATGTTGAGGTATGCCTATGAGGTCATGAGTGAGGATAGATGAGTGTCACATCAATCTAGTCATGGGAGGGATCGACCTAGGGACAAGTCATGAAGGGGACCAAAATAAGTCATGAGCTAAAATGGTTCAAGGATCAAAAACCAACTTGAGGATTGAATTAGAGCTAAGAATAAAAAGCTTTAATCATCTAAAGGGTCCTACCGAACATAAATTTTAAATGGATGAGACCTTAAAAGAAAAAATCAAAATCTAAGGCTTGAAAAAAGATTGAAAACAAACTAAAAGACCCAAGGCAATTTAGTGTGGTAACATTGGCTCCACAAGGGATGGCATGCCCCCTGCGGGCTGCTAAGAATGAGTAGATACAGTGCCTTATCCTAGGGCTATGGGGTCAGTTATTGAAATAAAAATAAAAAGAGAATGATATTTACAATGACAAGAAGACCCACTCAAGGCTCAAGAAAAGTACTTTTTCAGGAAATGCCCATTAACAGGGCCACCAAAAACCTCTTCATTCTCCATATTTTTCAACTTGAAAGTGTTATTAGAGAATACCTCAGAGATTTTGAAAGGAACGATCCATAAAGCTTCAAATTTACTGTGCTTGCCTTTATCCTGCTTCAGTGCATCCCATTTGAGCACCAGATCATCCAATTGAAAGTCCTCTTTGTTCACCTTTTTGTCAAAAGCCTACTTGATCTTTAGTTGATGGTCAGCTTCTTTGTCTACAAGCTTCTCTCGGGTCTACTACACTTCAACCAACTACTGAATCCTTCTGATCATATGATCAGGTTCCCCTTGATAATATTGGAACAATTTTTCCATAGGTAAGGAAAGTTGAGAAGGAAAAAATGCCTCAACTCCATACACCAACTGGAAAGGGGAAAGTCCCAAGGCCCTTGTCACTGTCACTCTGTCAACCCATAGAGAAAATTTGAGTTTCGAATCTCATGACTTTTTGTTATCCTCTAACATCTTTTTAATGATATTTATAATTCCTTTGTTCGAGGATTCTGCAAGCCCGTTTCCTTGTGGATAGTAAGGGGTGGAATGAATCAAAGAGATCCCAAACTATTCATAGAACTGAATTAATGGTTCATCCTTGAATGATGCAGCATTATCAGTTACGATTATGTCAGGACACCCAAACCTTGCTTTGATGTCTTCCAGGAAACCAATGATCACTTTGTGTGAAGCATTCCTTATGGGAATAGCTTCAATCCATTTAGTAAAGTAATTTGTTGCAGTCAAGATCCATCTATGTTGACCACTGGAAGTGGGATGGATTTCCCCGATAAGATCTAGGCCCCACTGCTAGAAGGGTCCTGAGGCTTCCATAGGCTTTAATGGCAATGACTTAAGCTATTGCTTCCCGAAGAACTTATGAAACTTAGCATAGGCTCTGATCTAAGCACAAACATCAGTGAAAAAATTGGGCCAGAATTACCCAGACCTGAGGATATTGTATGCCGTGGTTCTCCAATAATGATGCCCCCCACATAAACTTTCATGAAAATCAGACATAATCTTTTGGGTTTCTTGGGGGTCTAGGAATCTCAAAAGCACACCTAATGGATCCTTTGAATACAAAATTTGATCAACAAGGTAGTACTTTATTGATTTGAGTTTTAAGGCCCTCACCTTGTTCTTTTCCAAACCACTTCGAGGCTGTAAATTTTGTAGAAAAAATATAATGTCCTTGTACCAGCTACAATTTTCCAATGTAGAAATGATTTGAGGACCTTTATCAGTCATCTCAACCTGCTAATTTTCTAAACATGTGTGAATTAAATTCACCCCCAAAGCTGAGCAATTTGATTTAGCCAAGAGCTTGGCTAAACCATGTACTTTAACCAATTTTGTGGGCCTAATCTCCAAATCAAATTCAAGTAGTTTAGCAATCCACTTGCTTCTTTTTTTGTCTATATCAGGTTGAATAAGAATTTATTTTACAGCAGTCGATCGGACATAAGCAATAACTCTTGAATGCAGGACATAAACTCTGAAGGACTTAAGAGCTTTAACCAATGCATAGGCTTGTTTGTCCATAATGTCATACTTTAGTTCAACATATCTCAATGCCCTACTGAAAAAGGCAATGGGTTGCTCTAAGCCTTCAACATTGTTCTACAATATGACTGTTGCTACTGTATCAAAAGAGGCAAAAGAAAAAATAACAAAGTCCTAGAGTGGTCGGGGCTGACAAGAATCAGGGATTCTGTCAAGGATTTCTGTATTTAATCAAAACAATCACAGGCCTCTATAGTCTATTTGATTTCACTATCCTTCCTCAGCATGGCTGTGATATACTTAACTAACTCAGCAAAATTTGACACAAATCTTCTCAAAAAATTGATTTTTCCCAGAAAAAATTGTACCTCTTTTTTAGATCTAGAGAGTGAGAAAGTTTGTATAGACTTAACCCTGCTGGAATCAATCCTTACCCCTTCTGACACGATATGCCCCAATATTTTTCCTTCTTTCATGGAAAACAATGATTTTTTCGGATTCAAAGAGAAGCCAAATTTTCTGCATTTCAAGAAAACCTTTCTTAAATGATCACAGTGTTCCTTATCAGACTGAGAATACACAGTTATGTCATCTAAATAGATGACAACAAAATTATCCTTTTCTCCAATAAATTTTAGGTCCATAGCTCGCTGAAAAGTTGCCCCTGCATTCATTAAACCAAAGGGCATCTTCGCGTACATAAATGTCCCCCAAGGAGTGGTAAAGGTCGTCTTCTCCCCGTCTTCTGGAAAAACAAATACCTGATTGTATCTAGAAAATCCATCAACCATAGACATCCTGGCTACTCATGTCACCTTCTGTAATATGTTCTCCATCTTGGGTAAAGGATAATTATCCTTATTTGAGCTTCAGTTCATATTTCAGAAATCCACACAAAGTCTGATTTATCCATTCTTTTTTCTTACTGGGACCAAATTGGCTACCCATTTAGAATACCTCAAAGGAATGATAATTTTTGCATCTAAAAGCTTCTCAACTTCTTTCTCCATGAAAGGCATCAACACAAGATTGATTTGCCTCAACTTTTTCCTGAAGGGTTTGATGTTTTCTTTTAATGGGATCTTGTGCTCTATTATGATTGTGTCATAAGTGCTAAAATCTTCATAAGTCCAAGTGAATACATCAGCAAATTCTTTCAACAACTTAGTATATTCTGCCCTCTGCTTTTCTGATAGGTTGCTTGATAGTTTGACATATTTTGGATGCCTTTCAAAGCCCACATTGCACTCAGTTATATTTGCATTATCAATGGATACCTTCCCTTTCAATTCCACATCATTCCCATCAAATAATATTTCCAAACGAACCAGTCCCTTTGGTATATGATTACTAGGCAGCTGCACAATATCATGATTAGAAATTTTATTGAGGAAAACATCATCTTGAGGAGTGACTTCTGAATCATGATCTTGATCAATGTGTAATGCAGAAAATTCATCAACAATCTCAAGAAAAATTTTAAGTTCTAAATCATCTTCTAACACCTTCCAATATTTTACATTGTTCGGTATAGAAGGCCTGTATTTGACTTCTACATCATACTTGATTTTTGGTGGTATAGGAATTCTGAAGTTGCTTGCTGATACAACCAAAGAATCAACCATGGTATTCTCTTCTCTAGGAATGAATGATATATTAAAATCAGAGAAAAAACTGTCCACCAAATCCCACACTTGATTTCTGTAAGATCTAAGCCTGGGATGCTTTGTCTGATAAAGATTTTTAATCCAATGGACTATCAATTAAGCATCCCCAAATAAAAACATCTCTTCTATCCCCATGTCTTTAGCTGCCCTCAAACCCAAGACAAGATCTTCATACTCTGCCACATTATTAGTAGTCTCAAATTCTAGTTTATATGACAAAGATATAGTTTCTTGAGTTTGTGAGACAAAGATCACCCCAGCACTAGAACATTCCTTGGAAGAGGCTCCATCAAAGAACATCTTCCAGATAGAAGTGGTTAGAAGAGGCTCTTCAGAAAATTTGATGGACTTTTTTCTGATTTCTAAAGTGACTTCAGGAGCATCAGTGAGCTGCAAAATACTAGATCCCAGATCTGTATCAAAAGCAAAAACAGGGTGATTTGTGGGGTTTGCTTCATCACTAATGATGTAAGACAATTGAGCTTCCCTGTAAAGTCTTCTATGATCTCCCCCAAAAACATAAATAGTAGCATAAGAAAGATCCATCTTCAAGGTTCCCCCAAGTCTTTTTATCCAGGATCTTGACAAGAGCATGCCAAACTTGGGGGAACATCAACAACTACGATATCCATAAGTATACTCTTCATGGGAAACTAAAATAAGGTCACCACCATATCATTAATGACTCCAAGACATTTGAATTTTCTGGAGTCAAAAGAATATAAGTCATGATAGGTCATTGTGACTTCTAACCCAAGTTCATCCATAACAGATTTTGGCATAAGATTGTGGGATGCCCCTGAATCCATGAGACAATTGTGTAGAACCTTATCATGTATATTCGGTGAAGTATAGAAAGGTGGGGATGAGTCATCTCTTTCTTCTATCAAAGGACATAAAATCACTGCTGGTTTTTCATCTTGCAGATTTATTGAGTCAGTGGCATTTGAAGATGATTCTGGCTGTAACATTTTGGATAAATGTTTTTTAAAATCATCATTTTTTATCAATTCCAAAAAAGGTACATAGATGTTTATTTTCTGGATCTCATTCTCAAAACTGAAGGAAGGGAAAGGCTTCAAAATCTCTTTGTTTTCAGGAGGAGGATTTCTGATCAGAACTTGTGGGTTTTGAGAGTCTTTTTTCTTGCTGCTCACTGTCACATCCTTGGCAGAATCTTCCTTTCGCATAGGCTGATTAGGGGCATCAATTTTTTCTTCATTCTTCTTAGATACCAGATTATATATACTAGGATTTTCTTTTGCTTTCTCTCCCTTTCTTAACTCATTAATTTGAATATCCATTAAAGATTCCCCTTAAGAGGATTGAGTCAAGTGTGGGGATGGGGAAGTATCACCTAAGCAGTGAATCTCAGGATCATCTCCTACCTCCCCTTCTTCTTCATCAACCACCAAATTATTTTGCAGAGCTTGTACCCTCTAATCATCTCTCTCTCTATTTCTAGGATCTCTAGGAAATATTTGGGGAGTGTTATTTGGTCTCTTGTAGTTACCTCTGTTATCATTGTTTTGAGCATTTCTATATGTTTGTTTCCCTTTTGATTTTAATTTCTCAATTTCAATGGAAAGGGGTTTTATTAATTTGGTCAACTCATCTACTTGAGAATGGACAACAGAGGAATTAGAAGTTGAAGCTTCAGCTTTTCTTTTTCTCCTATCCCTATCAGATTTCCCCCTGAGCTTATCTGATGCCACTATGTTGGATTCTACCTCTAAGGCAAAATACTTCATATGAACCAAAGAAGGTGACCTTCTTTGTCTCAAAAGGAGGCAGAATTCAAAATCAAATGCACTAGCATAAGTGATTTTTTCCATTGTTTCAGTGGGTTTGATATCATCAGGGATATTCTTGTACATTTTGTTAAATCTTTTAGAAAAGTCAGAGATAGACTCTCCTTCTTTCCTTTTCAAAGATCCAAATTTGGTGATGTAGTACAAACAATCCTTTTTTTTACCCCAATGCCTCAAGAAGGCTTCATCCAATGCTTCAATACCAGTAATTGATCCAGGGGCCAGGCCCCTAAACCACTTCCTAGCCTCACCAAAAAGGCTTTGGACGAAAACCCTCATCCAAACATCTTCATTTTTAATATTTTGGTTATTTGCATAGCTGTAGAAAGAAACAAGATGTTCCTCAGTTGTTACATCTTCTTCTCCTGTGAACTTAGGCATGCATTTCAAATAATCTCCATGAGGGAGAGTATTCACTAGCTGAGGTAAGACTAGAGGAGCATATCTGGTAGCCACTATGGAATCCATCCTAATTGTAGGGGGGTTAAAAACTGCCATTTGATTTTGGATTCTTGGTGAACAAGAAGGAGAAGGAAACTTGACTATGTGTAGAGTTGGAGAGGAAGGAACAAATGAAGGTGGGGTTTCATTTTTCACAATAGAAGCTTATTCTTGGAAGAGGATGGTAAGGTCTGAGAGAGATATGAAGTTCCTACTTCTTTGGTAGCAAAAATTTTAACAAAAAGAGGTGTAGCAAAACCTAAAGTAAGAAAATATTCAAAACTATCAAGACAGAAACACTTCTCAATATCAAGGGAAGAGAATATATCAATGTTTTCTTCTTTCAATTTAGTTTCAAACGAAGAGTATTCAATAGGAAAATCTTCAAAATCAAGTTTTTTAGATACTTCAGCAGAAGATAAAGGAATCTTACTTGATAAAACAGTTGGAGTATCAAGAGTAGAATCAGGTAACTGACCAGATGCACCTGTAGCAGTAGCAGAAAAACTTTTTTGATAAGCTTTTCCCTTCTTGATTATCTTCTCTAGATCAACCTCAGGTGGTACAAAAGGTAGCTGTGGATTTGATCTTGTATGTCTACCTTTGGGTGTCAGAGCTAAAACAATGGAGTCACTAGGTGCAGTCTACAATCTTCGAAATACTGAGTTCTAATGCACCTTTAGAACTAGAATTTGTGTCGTTTTAATCCCAAGGAAAAGTCTTCAAATCGTTCCCCGACAACAGCACCAAGAATGTTATCAATAGGAGTCACCTGAATATTGCATGGAAGGTAAGCCCAGTACCCATCAAGTTGTAAGTGAATGTAAGGGTGTTTAAAGGGTCAAATGGAAAAAGGACTCAAGTGATAATGTTCTAACTCAAATAACAGGGCTAGCATGCACCAGAAAATAAAGTCTTGGCTAATTTCAATTAGTAGTTTGGGAGTAAGTTTGAATAGAGGGAAGAATTGAATGAGAGAAGTGTAGGGGTTGTTGTAAACATCAGGTCCACAAAAGCCTAAGGAGGAAAGTTTCTTAAGACAAGATATTCTTGAACTGAGAAACTAAGGAAACTAAATAAACATAATGATCAAACATCCATCATAACATCACCACAATCATTCATGTGAATTATTCAAAGCATGAACATTTAGCATCGGAAGCAAATAGGATGAAAGAGAAGATGATTTCTATTAGTCAAAAAGTCTTAAGTCCAGTACATCACTAGATCACAATTACTTCATCAAAATATTACAGTATAAGGGAGCCTTGCTCAACCATCCCAACCTACTAAAGAAAATTATATATCTATTTATAACAAAAGGGAGGCAATAGTTGGAGGTACGAGCTAGCCTCCTTCCCTTGAAAAACTCTAAACATTTATTTGATCTAACAACTTATCTAACCACCTATGCTATAAAATAGGAAAATGTTGGTGACTAATCCAATTGAATTTCAAACTAATTTGATTCCCTTTTGTTGCGCAACTCCCTATTTTCCATGTGTCTTTCAAAGAATGTGGTTGTATTCATGATGCCATTTGTTGCTTCTCCATCCTTCTTCATCATCAACTTATCCAAAAGTTGTTAGCTTGGTCCTCCTAGATCCATGGTCTTTATTGGCAGCTTCCTTTGGTAGCAAATCTGGGTATCACACTACAAGAAGAAAAGGTAGTGCCTGTAGGTAGTGTCACTGTGTTGCATATGTGTACAGACTCTGCTCTCTATGCAATATTAGGTAGCGCATGTAGGTAGCGCCTTTATGTTGTGCCTATGTGCAAAACTTTACCCTCTGTGAAATATTCGGTAGCGCCACTTACTCTGCACCTGTGTGCCAATTATTTTCCCTCTGTGAAATATTAGGTAGCGCCATTGGGTAGCGTCACTTACGTTGCATCTGTGTGCAGGTTTGGGTAGCCTTACAAAAATGCAACGCCTTCAATCCTTGAACATGCGCATAATAATTTGTGGTTTTTCATGATGACAAAACCGTTTTAATCAATAGCCTTGACTGCACAATAGGTAATTCCTTCTACCAATGGGGAAGCTAGCACTTAGAAAAAACCCAGAACCCAAATATTTAAGCGCTTAGAAGCCTGTATAGATGGCAGAGATAATATTTGCATATTGGTTAACCCTCCCAAAAAAATACATCCTAAAAAATGGGGCTTACCCTTTACCAGCTATTTTGTCATTTTGACACTTAACCTCATACTCTTTCTGGTAGAAAGAGGATCTTCAATTGACACAACATAATTCTTCTTCTTAGCATTGACAGGCTTCTTTGGTGTAGTTGTTCTCTCCTTAGCTGCTGGTTTTTTATCCTCAATGGCAGCTTCAACCAACAGCTATAAATTTCTTTGGGCTACCTCATCTTGAAAGTGCTTAGGCTCAGCCTTTAGCTTTCTATTTTGAGACTGGAAGACTCTATTTTTCCTGTAAATATTCTTTAATTGTCTATGAAGGGGTTGGGCCTTTCTAGCTGCAAACCTTGCCAAGTCAAGGGTGTGACTGTAGCCATCCATGAGCTCTTTCATCTGAGCCAATTTGACCTTATCTTCTGGTTTAAGATGAGTTATTTCTTTTCTTTCATCTCTAAGTTGCTTGATAAGTCTTTTGTAGGTCTTACTATCAAGAGGAACAATGGAATGTACAGTCTCACTAGGATTTTTCTCAGACTCCTCTTCCTCCTGCATGGGAAGTGTCTTTTCTACCTCATCAGGTTCCTTGATGACTTTACCTTTATTCTTCTTTCTCAGCACAAGGTTTTCATCTTTTCTTTCAAAAGGCTATTCAATGCCTTTCTCAAAGGTTTCATCTTTACTCTCCAAAGGTCTTTTAGTACCTTTATCCTTACCCTTCTGTATAGGGGTTTCTTGCTTCCCTTCAATAGGCTGAGAACTACCTTTACCCTTCTTCCTCTGAATAAGGACTTATGATTTTTCCTCCATAGGATTTTCAATGCTCTTACTCTTCTTCTTTTGAATAGGGGTTTCTGGTAAAGACTACTCTTTGAAAACCTCCTTAGGAATTGATGACCTTATGAAAGGCCTTTTACCCTTGATTTTGACTGTTGGAGGAGAAGAGGGAAAGAGAAGCTTATTTCCTTTCTTGGATGTAGCCTTGGTAGAAGAATGCACCTCTTATAACCCTCATGGAGGAGGTGGTGAAAAATATCTGTGTGGAGAAGGACAAACTTCCTCCTCAAACTCTATGACCTGCTTTCTAATCTTTGGAACTTGAACATGTGTTCTGCCCTTTCTCTTCCTATTGGTTCATGCTTTAGTAGCACTAGTGGGTAACAAAGGACTTGCCTTCTGTGATTGAGGATTTGGTGATAAATCCAATTTGAAATGAGAGGTAACAACAAAATGCTCCCATGAAATCTCTTTCTTACCCAATTCCTCAAAGACTAGCATTTTGATTAATCCAGAGAGGAAAAGGCTAGAATCCACATCTTTATATTTGGCATGTATCATGTCTGAAATCTTACCTATACTCCTCAACAAGTAATAAGGAACATTCATCTCAACCTTACTAGTAAAATGTAGCAACAACCTTATATGGTACTGGTACAAGGTGTTGAATCTCCCTTCACAAGTAAAATATCTCTGTATGATCTTCAGTAATCTGTCAAATTGTTCAATCAATTGACTCCTTGACATACTTTTGGACAATTCATTGGCTTGATATTTAGGTTTAAAAATATATTTTTCATAGGCTAAACTCAAAGACATGGATTTGAACCACCTTTCACCTATAATGGGGATCCCTGTTGCGGCTGATGTATAGGCTTCAGTCACTTCAAACTCCAAATCCCCAACCTTAGTTTTCTTACCATCAAACTGTAGTAAAAACTATCTTGCTACCTCTGGATGGCCTCTCTGCATGTTCTGGCAGAGAGAGAGGCACCCTACTCTTTGAAAGGCCTCTCTTGCTATGGGTTTTGTATCAAAAAGATGCATGTCCACTGGTTATGTTCTGAACACCTTGCCACCTTTGTGTGTCTTCCTCGATTAAGGAATATCCATGGCTCAAAGTGAGGTATTTTAAGAAGTTTAAGGGATGGTAAGGACCAATAAGGCTTTGAATCGGGCTTCAGATATAAGGCTGACCCTTTTGGACAGACTGATGCTAGTAGGCCAAGCTCGATTTTAGGAATTATACCCTTAGGCTTCTACAAGTATTTTGGAGTGTAAACATTGAGGGTGTAATCTGAAATTGACCCTATGTAATTGATCAAAATGCCAAACTCCGAGGTGAAAGGAAGCAAGGAAAATATAGAGGTTTTGAGTAGCACCTCTGTGTAGTGCAACACGTACATAGAGGATAGGCTATTTATAGGCTTGCGATTTCAATGGTTAAGGTAAACAACAGTAATCAAACCATAGATACGGGCAAAGAAGTTTACAGGTATGAAGAAGAAAAAGACAAGACTACCATGTGAATATTGTTCCTTTACTAGT
Source organism: Picea sitchensis (assembly GCA_010110895.2). NCBI lineage: Eukaryota > Viridiplantae > Streptophyta > Pinopsida > Pinales > Pinaceae > Picea > Picea sitchensis. The sequence goes on along the minus strand of SNQJ01S0003656.1, from coordinate 540,101 downwards.
GTGCAAGCTTAGCAAACCGAAAACCCGAGCACAAATTTCCTGTGAAAATTAATATGCAGAGGAGGCAACACGGGATACCTATGGAGTAGACACCTGTTGAGATCTTCAACGTAATCTTAGGATGAAATCGAGTAAACTTCAGCCCTAGAATCTTTCTCAGCATCAGATTTGGTTGACATGCGATCACCTGATTAGAACTTGTGAATTTGCGTAGCACATCATTGTTGAGATTTTCAAAATTAGAAACTGTTACCAAGCCTCATAAATGCAAGATATTTGAAGGTGTCTTTAACTGACTTCTGACACTAAAAAACAAGGGACATGACATCAGTCATGGCAATCAAGGATCGAGGTGGAAGTGTGATGAATGTGATAGGTGCTACGAAACTTCCTGATGAGTAGGCAACACATCCACTTCAAAATGTGATTAGATAGGTAAGCGAGGACGTTGAGGTATGCCTATGAGTTCATGAGTGAGGAGAGAGGATTGTCACATTAATCTAGTCATGGGAGGGATCGACCTAGGGACAAGTCATGAAGGGGACCAAAATAAGTCATGAGCTAAAATGTTTCAAGGATCAAAAACCAACTTGAGGATCAAATTAGAGCTAAGACTCAAAAACTTTAATCATCTAAAGGGTCCTACCGAACATAAATTTTAAAGGGATGAGACCTTAAAAGAAAAAATTAAAATCTAAGGCTTGAAAAAAGATTGAAAACAAACTAAAAGACCCAAGGCAATTTAGTGTGATAACACCTGGAACAGTTAATAGAATAAGAAAATGCATTGTGCAAGTAACAGAAATATCAAATAGAGAGCAAAAATATAATATTAATATCACAAAAACTTAGTTCACTTGCCTCTTCGATGGGGCGACATCCAAATGAGCATAGCTCTCTTACAATGGAGAGATGCATACTTCAAATACAGTTCATAACCAAATATACCACGGGTCTATACCAAGGGACAAATACCATTGGTTATTCATAACTACTTCCACTAACCAACCTTAACTACTTGTGGTCTAGATAATAATGAGGGTTGACCACTTATTACAATGAAAACTAACTAATGACTAACTATGATGGGTTAGGGATGGATCCTAACACATTTCCATTTACCTTTCCAATTCAACAATGTTAAAGAAGCTAGAAATACCTCCTTTGAGAAAATGACATTCCACTAACAGGTGTGTAATATTCTCCTTTTGTTCTATACATAATGTGCATATACTTAGACCCCATTTTTCCCCTTTTTGTAAAAATTCTCAAGTAGGCACCTTTTTGGAGAGAGATACCAAGAATAAATTTTTTTCTTTAATTCCTTTGAGCTTCCATAATATATTCCACCACTATTCTCTTTCCATTCTACCATCCTCAACAAATAGAAACACATACCCCAACCTAACATTGCAATTACCTATAGCTAGATTTCTTACCAAATTAGCTCATCCTCTCCTACCTTCATTTTGATGGCACTATTTATTATATTATATGAACAAGTAGTCCACTCCCATGCCCAAATCCATGCCAATCCCAAATCTTACACTATTTTCCACGATTCTCACCAAGTACTGCCATGAGCAGATGATGAACACCATGAAGGGAAATAATGTTCATACTTTGAGGTATGTCAAAGGTCCAATGAAAGTTTGATGTTTCATTTTTCTCTGACCCATAGATCTTCTCCCACATGCACCTCGTTACCATCCACAATATTCTAGGGCAACTATGACCTTATGAAGGGGAAACATTCAACTAATTCTTTCCATACTATTGATCGATTTCAATGATTTTTTGTCTCCTTCCTTATTCACTCCTCTAAAGATAGAATCTCAATGTGCGTCACTCACATAAGTTGATGCCACAAGGCCATCTCCATTGAATATTCTTCATAATCATTTAGAAGCTAAATCTTGACCAAATATCTAAATATTCTTCAATCCCTAGCACCATAATTCTTGAGTTTGGAAAGAGCCTTAGTTAGTTGACCCATGTCATTGCATCTCTATATTTTTTTCCTCTCCAAAGAAAATAAACTCTTTATTCCTTATCCTTTTTTTAATCCTAAGTGGAATGTGCCCTATAGAGTGCCAACATACCAAGGAAGCCACTTAGATTGACTTTATAAGAGTCAATCTACCCCCCAATGATATCCATTTGTTGCACCATATATCTATGCTCCTTTTAATCTTAGTATATATCCATATCCAATCATTGAAGCCATAATAATTCACCTTTATATTGAAGCCAAGTTATTTTATCCCCTTCTAGAAGGGAATCTTAGTAAATTTTAGAATTTTTTTAAGAAATTTGCATTGGCCCTCTGGGACCCTATGAAAAACATCATCCATAATTAGAAAATGTGTTAGTATGTGACGTCTTTGCATTTTAACCCTTTTTTATTCCTCCCATTTGTCTTGAGAATATCAAAATCTTGCTTCATTCCTTTGCTACAATAAGAGATAATAGAGGAGATAGAGGGTTGGCCTTGTCTAATCCCTTTAGAGGGCATGAAGAAAGGTGTTACATATCCATTAATCATGACTAAAAAGGATGTTGAGCTCAAGCAACCCTCTATCCAACTGACCATAGGAAGACTAAAGACCACATGGATTAACATTAACTTGGCATATAACCATGAGACTTGGTCATATGCTTTGGAGAGATCTAGCTTTATTACAAAGAATGACATTTTTTTTTAATAGTGTGGAAAACTTCTTGTGCCACCCCCTAGCATTATGAATTGTCTCCCATTCAAGAACTCGAATTGTTAAGGAGAAAAAAAATTGGTCAATATTGGCTCAATCCTTGTCACTATGACTTTGGCAATGATTCTATATATAGAATTACATAATGATATTGCCCTAAAGTCCTAAAAGTTATATGGATCAATTTTTTTCCAGAACCAATGAGAGGAAAACGGAATAGAAGGCACATAGGAATTTTCTTGAGCTCTTGGATTCCTCTACAATAGCCAATAGATCAACCTCAATATACTCATAATAACCCATATAGAATTCGATGGATCAACCATCGGGGCTTGGACTCTTTTCTTGGTAGAATGAGTAAACTATGTATTTCAACTCCTTTTTCATGGGGTCCATCAGATGCTCATTATGATTGTCCTCCACAAAACTTGGTATGAACAATGAAATTTTAACTATATTTTCAATATTATCCATTTCCATCTCCTCGAATAGAGATTGGAAATGAGTTGTGCTTACCTTAGATATTTCTCGAAAATTATTTACTCTGATCCCTAATGTATTTTGAATATCCTAGATAATGTTAATTACTTTCCTCAAATTGGAAAAATTATGAAAGAAATACATATTCTCATCTCCATTTTCAATCCATAGAGCCCTACCTTTAAGTCTCCATTGGGAACTTTCCTAATTTATTAGAGCCCTCCTTGAGTCCTCTAGTTTCTTCATGGTTTTCATTGAAAATACCATTAGCATGTTTCTCATATATCTATTGGTGTTGAGGATTCAATAAGCCCCAAGTACTTACACTTGGAGACCCCCCTCTTTTTAAAAATTTGTAATTTATTCACCTTGCACTTCATTGCATGAATTTTTCCATTTACGTTTTATTCATGGTGAGGCTTGGGTGAAAGCGTACTTGTATTCTGATGTGCTTAAAGGTTTTATAGAGATGCTAGGTAATGGTTTTCTTGACTCTTTTGCTAAGAGATCCTTATTCACTAATGTGTTTTGATCTTTGGTTTCATTCAGACATATGCGAGTGCTTCTATTTGAATTATTTTTGAAAGGTATTCCTTCTCTCTTATTTCTTCTACAAGAGTCAAGTTTTATCAAGCATGTTGTTTGAATAAAGTGATTTCATTTGGAGTGTTGTATTAATGTCCACTAGTGTGATTTCCTCACTCAAAAGTTACATCTTCCATGGAGTCCTGATGATGCATATCAATCCATTTTAAACTTTTGAATGAATCATCTTTCAATTTCCTCTTATATCTCATCGGACCATTTGAAACTTCTTTGAAAACATCACTTGAATGTGCCTTATGTTTCATCGAAATTATTTTTTTCTTAATCCAATTAGTCCTAATATTTTCCTTGACAATGTGTCCCCTACCTTTAAATGATTCTATATTTTGAAGTGACCCAATATTTCATCAGGCCTCCCAGTAGGATATATCTTTTATCAAACTCAATGTGTAATTGGTCATTTTTTGTGATCTCAACTGTCTATCTTTGAGCCCTCGATGCTTCATTGGTCATTTTTTGAATATTCGAACCATATCAAGTTTCAAATTTCTCCTCAATGTTCATTGGGCACTTTTCAAGTATCATCTTTCAAAATTATATGATACACTTAATGGCCCATTATTAAATATTTTTAGTGATGCATCTTTCAAATTCACTCGATTGTTAATTGGGTGATTCTTAACAATTGAATATACATCATTCAAATTTCCTCAATGATTCATTGAGTGATTTTCAAAGATGTGTTTAACATCTTTTGAATCAAAATGACACTTCATCAGGTACTTTTCAAAGAATTATTTATCATCTTTCGAATTCACTCAATATCATTCATCGAGCCATCCCCAATGTCCACATTTTTATCTTTTAAAGCACCCCAATAGTTCATTGGACAATTTTCAAAGAAGTACTTAACATTTTTCAAACCCACTTGACAATTTTTCAGGTCATTGTAGATCTATGATTGACAATATTCTAAAGTGCTTTGTGTTACTACCTAAAATAGCACCCTAGTATAAAGTCCAACCACAAGTGATACCTTGGGGTAACAAGATGGTAATTGAAACACTGTCACCTCAATGCAATATCCCCTTCACTTTAGGCCAGCTCCCAAAGGCTAAGGGGGATATCCCTATTTACCAATGATATATTTAAAGTAAACATATTTACTGAATTATGACCATGAAATATTGTGATTTACTCCAAACAATCCACAATAATATAAAGAAAAAATATTCCAATACGTGATTAAATGCTTCCAAGATAACAAGTTAAGATCAATAGTTGAAGGATGATGATCCCATGGATTTATATTTTGAGATCAAAGCCATCATGCATGACATTGATGCCACTGGAGTGGAGATAGGCATTCCTCTCGCAAACTTCATTAAGGCCATCTACCCTACATATTATCACTACCTTAAATCCTTGCAATCTAGTGGTCAAATGAAGACCATTACACTCGACTCTTTGGTGGAGAAAGTTGCAAAATGTGAGAGGTTTGGGAAAGATGAAAACTCAGTACACTAGAGAGATCTCGTGCCTTGCTCATAAAGGGAAGAATCAATCACATTATTCTTCTAGAGGAGAGGGCAGTAAAAGACGACGTGGAAGAAATAATTTCAGAGGCAGGGAGGGGTAGGCACAATCAAGGTGCGAAATTTGATCTTCATTGTGTCTGTTGTAGCAAGAATGGACATGAGGAAAAGACTTGTAGAATCCCTTGGGAGAAGATAAAAGAAAAGCAAGATAAAAAAGAAGACAAAAATAAAGTATTAGATTTGGAAAATGGTAAAGTACATGAATTGGCTCATTATACTGTTGCCCATTGCAATATTAGAGTAAACGAAGATTTATTTAACATTTCATTTGTTTCTTGGAGACTTATTTGAATATTTTAATGACAATGTAGATGGTATAGTCTATTTTGTAGATAAATCAAGTCTCAAACCTTCAAGAATTGGCACCATTAGACTTAAATTGCCTGGATTTTCGGGTTTTCTTCTTCATGATGTGCTTTATGTTCCTAAACTATGAAGGAACTTGCTATCTATTGTGCACATTTGACAAAAAATCCCCTATTCATATCTTTGATGGAAAAGTTGAAATAAGGAAGGATTTCGACAACATGGTTGTTATGATAGGAGTGGAGGATGAAAGATTGTTGAAGTTAAAAGGGACATCTATTTATGCACAAAATTTTGCATACCGCTCTCACCATGATGAAGGTAGATTTCCATTTAGTGTCTGATGGCATGCTAGATTTGGACACATTAATTATGACATCTTTTGCTTGTTGAAAAAGATTGGTGTTTCTGGTTTTCTTAATATGTTGATGTTTTTGGTAGTAGCGGGACGTATTCACCTCCGGGACGAATTTTATTAGAGATGAAAATGCCAAGAAGTCAGAGGAAAACCATTGAATAGATCAAAGAAGCCTCAAAATAAACTAGAATATATCAGAAGAGAAGTTGGCCCCACAAAATAATGATAAAGAAGAAATATAATGCTCCAGAAGTAAATTCGGCCCCATAGGAAAAAGACAAAGTGAAAATATAATTTCCAGAAGACAGGTCGGCCCTACTTGAAGAGACACTCGTTTGGAAAAGACACCATCCCAGTCCAGTATAAATAAAGGTGAATCCTTCCTCATTTGACACACACTCACTCATTTATAGCGCAAGTCTTTTGGAGAACAATAGTTGCAGTTGTTGGCACAGGGGCAGACCCAGGGTTCAACGCTACAACAACGCACCAAAAAAACCCTAACTACCGGCCCTTTCGGCAACACCTACAAAGCATATGAAGTCTCACCTGAGGTAGAGGTAGGGGTGGTTGTAGGACTCAAGTGTCTGCAACCTTAGTTGGGACACAAATCTGTGATTAGAACACTTAATAAAGCACTTAGCACTGTTAGTTCCTCAATATACAGTCAATAATCACTTCGCTTATCAGAGAGAGATTCACAACATTCACACTAATCTACAATATTCAAGAACTTAGCATATACAAATGGATCAGAATGAGCATATCAAGCACTAAGCATGAATATCTAGATCAGATCTAAACATTCTCACATATAATAAGCACCAAGCATGAATAGACCTATCTAAACATATTTTACATATAATATCTAAATACATAAAGACAAAGCACAAAGCATATCACACATGGTTTACGTGGTTCACCCCCACCCTGGGGCTACATCCACCAACTCTTCTTCTTTATATTCTTTGGTCAATCGATTACAAGCACAGAGCCTCAAAACCCTTACTCCGCACAGGACATAAGGCCTGCACAACTAGCTAGATCCTTCTTCCTTGCATTACAACACAAAGCCTTCTACAGTCTCTCACATGGACTTGCACTCATCTCTACAAGTCTTACAAAGTATGCACAGAGAACTTACAATCCCTTGATCACATAGATCTAACACTTAGCCATTCCTTTTTCACTTAACACACTGACCTATATCACATAGATGCACTACTACTTCTATCTAGCCTAGGTATCTATTTATATATTACAAAATAGGCCTAAGCATGGGTAAACCAATGGGCCGACATCCCATTCTTGTTACATATTCCAAAAAACCCAAAAAGGGGCCCAAAAGCGGGCCAAGATCCCGTGATCTCCGCTTTGACTTGCACTCCTCCTTCGGTAGGTTGTCGAAGTCCCAAAATAGGTCATCAT
>SNQJ01S0003656.1:512253-524993 GCA_010110895.2 Picea sitchensis | reverse complement strand
GCACCACCCTTCCACCCTGGTTTCTCTGGCTGTAACCAGATGGAAGCTACAACTTCCTGTGTTCAAGCTCCCACTTGAACCTATGAGGACAACAGTCCTTCCGAGCACCTCCCAACCTCCCTATAACATAAATGAACATAAAAACATTCAACTACATAGATACATCAATTCTTACCAATCTTTCTTTGTTCTGTACATCTAGTCATCTTCAAACTATACTGCAATTCATTTCTTCCTCTTTCTGTTCAGCAGGTCTGCTCTGCATCAACTTGTTCTGTCATTCTGCTCTTCTTTAACTTGTTTTGTTATTCTGCTCTGCGTTTCATCTCACACTGCACATATGCTCAATCTCCTCCTGCACATCCTCTCATTTTCCTTTTCTTACAGTTTCATTCTTTTCTCATACAGAACAACCAACCCCACACAGTCTGTCTCATTTTCTTTTATACACACCTCCACGGCGGTTCCACTTTGCATTTCCTTAGGAAAAAGAAAGACAATTGTCCCAGCAACTGAAACTCCAACTGATTGGCAATCATGAGTCCATTTCACTAACAGATTCATAACAGAGGAGTTAACTGTGAGAGAGAACAGTAACCCTCTGATCATATTCCGATTTATCTTCTCCGTTGGATGAACTTTATTGACATTGCCTTTAAATCGGGTTTCGGCATTTCGACAATCCTGTGCTGAGTGTCTCGACACTTCATTTTGCGATCTCCAAAGTTCCGATAAAGAAATTTTCTGCACTAGCTCCTTCCCCAATATGACTATGGTCATAACCAAGCACCTATGCAAAAAGCGCTTTCATGATTTCTCATTTCATGAATTTCAACACTATGCTCCGTTGTCCCCTAGTCAGCAAAATTTTGATCACTTGCCACATGTCTTGTGATTTGATGGCCCAGATGTGATCTTGATTCAATGGCTATGATTGAATCACGATTTCAGCATTCTTGTTACATTGGGTTCTTTGCCTCTCCATGTCGCAATTCGTGAAACTCCGATATGGAGTTAGGTCAACGGTCCAGATCTGATCTCTATTCAATGGCTGTGATTAAATCGTAATTTCACTTATCGCGAAATCGACATTCTTGTTGCATTGTTTACTTGCCACTCCATGTTGCGATCCCCAAAACTCCGATATGGAGTTAGATCAGCAGTCCAAATCTGAGCTTGATTCAATGGCTGTGATTGAATCACAATTTCGCATATCGCGAAATCGACATTCTTGTTGCATTGTTTACTTGCCTCTCCATGTTGCGATCCCCGAAACTCCAATATGGAGTTAGATCAACGATCCATATATGAGCTTGATTCAACGGCTGCGATTGAATCACAATTTCACATATCGCGAAATCGACATTCTTGTTGCATTGTTTACTTGCCTCTCCATGTTGTGATCCCCAAAACTCCGATATGGAGTTAGATCAATGATCTAGATCTGAGCTTGATTCAACGGCTGCGATTGAATCGCAATTTCACATATCGCGAAATCAACATTCTTGTTGCATTGTTTCTTTGACATCTCCAACACGCAATCCTCGAAACTCCGACATGGACTGGAATCAACGGTCCAGATCAAAGCTTGATCTAATGGCTCAGATTACATTGCGATTTTGCATATCGCGATATTGGGATTCCTGATGTTAATAATCTTTGACATGTCCAACTCGCGATCCTCGAAACTTCGACACGGACTAGAATCAACGGTCCAGATTCAACCTTGATTTGACGGCTCAGATGAAGTCACGATTTTGCATATCGCAATTACGCCCACTTGTCCTTGTACCTTAAAGGACGTGTGGGTTCTTCTTGATCCAATGGTGGTTGGATCCTGCGCTTGGATCTAACGCCTGAGATCTGTCCTCCTCTTCAACGATCTCTTCTTGTCTACATTCAGATATTTCCTGGTTGCGTTGCCTTCGATCATTCGATCTTCTTGAACTTATGCATGCTACTTTCCATCAATGACAAGCATTCAATGTCTGTTAAATATTTTCCATTCCTTGTCTGTTAAATATTTGCCAACACCATGTGTCACTATTCTGATATCTCGACGAAGCTCCAACTCTACAATTTTTCTTTTTGCGAGGTCTCTTCTAGAACCTCCTATAACCTTTCGGTATTAGCCCTCTTCTTTCTTAACTTTCTAGCCTTCTTTCTAGTGAGTTTCATCTCGGTAATTATTTTCTCATTCTGATTCTTTTCTTATTTGTTCTTAGTTACTTCGCGCTGTTGAAATTCTTTCCTAGGGTTCCTAGATAATACTTCTTCTTTGTCTGGGATAGGTAATTGAATCTTCTGTGGATCCTCTAGTGTTCTCTTAGCTTTGACATCTAGGTTGCTAGCATTAAATATTTGCGATCTACGCTCTTGTTCCTCAATCAAGTGCACGATCCTTCTGGTCATAAAGTCTTTTAACTCTTGTTTCTTTTGTTCCAAAACTTCTTCTTCTTCCTTTCGTCTAGCTTGATCTCTATCAATCCAAGGTTTTCCTATTCGCATGGTAAACGGGGCGTTGTCTTCAACAAATTTAATAATCTCAAAGTCTTCTTCTATCGAAGTTCCATTGACAGTCATAGGTATTCGAGTGAGTCTTCCACATAGGTTTACTAGCTTTCCTTTGAATAAACTTATTCCTCCTAGTGAAGGGATCATAGAAGGCCTTCCTATAGCTTCACAGGTTCTCACTATCATGATATTCACCTGTGTTTTCTCATCTATAACACATTCAATGTCAAAGTCTCCTATTCTTGCTTCGATGCATTCCTTTTCTTTGAAGATCTCTGATAAGATGACATGTCGGTGGTCATTCATAGTTTCTTTCATCTGTAGCAATGCTTTCTCTGATTCTCTCTGAGGTTCGTCCATAGGTTCTGGATCTTCCTTAGGGTTTTCTTGATTCAGGTTCATTATTTCAAGCTTAGCCATCATTCTAAGGAAATCAAATACTTCATGGTCTAGAGATTTACAACAAAGAAAACTAGGTCTTCCACCAAGTCATTCCTTAGCAAGATGTCATGGTCTTCTGCAGCTGTAATAGAGGGTTAATCCTCTCTTCCTTTTAAATGATCCCCAACTTCTTATGTACTACGCACTAGGATCATGGGAGCTAACCTACAAAAAATTATTTCTAGGATCCTACATCCATTTGTTAGTCCGAGCATTCTTTCTTTGCATAGGTATAATATATCTTTCACTATTCTTATCAGATCTACTCATATCAAATCTTCTTTCATCTATTAATGACCTAGCTTTCAAACTAGGACATACTCTATTAAAAAGACCTAGATCCATATTCTAGAAACAAAAATTTCCACTTATCTTACTTCTACAGGGCACAAAGCTTCCAGATCTTAAAACTTTTAACTATTATTACCTTTATCAGAGCACAGAGCTTGCATATCTTACCTCTTTTAGTCAAAAATTTCCACTTTTACCTTTGTTAGAGAACAAAGCGTTTAGATCTTGCTTATTTTCTTTAGATCTGACCTTATCTCTTTAGCACAGATATTTACAGATCAAGTAGAATACTACGCACTAGGGCACAGATCTACACACAAAGATTTCATAATTTTAGGATGAATCTTTGCACAGAGCTTCCACTTTCTCAGTTCCCAGCAATCACAATTTCAGGTCCCAGCAACAGAACCATTTGTTGGCATAGGGGTAGACCCATGGTTCAACACTACAACAGAGCACCAACAACAACCCTAAATACTGGCCCTTTCAGAAACACCTGCGAAGCACATGAAGTCTCACCCGAGGTAGAGGCAGGGGTGGTTACAGGACTCAAGTGTCTGCAACCTTAGCTGGGACACAGATATATGATTAGAACACTTAATAAAGAACTTAGCACCGTTAGTTCCTCAATATACAGTCAATAACCACTTCACTTATCAGAGAGAGCTTCACAACATTCACACTAATATACAATATTCAAGCACTTAGCATATACAAATGGATCAGAATGAGCATATCAAGCACTGAGCATGAATATCTAGATAATATATAAACATTCTCACATATAATAAGCACCAAGCATGAATAGATCTATCTAAACATATTTCACATATAATATCTAAATACATCAAGATAAAGCACAAAGCATATCAAACAGGGTTTACATGGTTCACCCCCACCCTGGGGCTACGTCCACCAACTCTTATTCTTTATATTCTTCGGTCAATTGGTTACAAGCACAGAGCCTCAAAACCCTTACTTCACACAGGACAGAAGACCTGCGCAGCTAGCTAGATCCTTATTCCTTTTGTTACAACACAAAGCCTTCTACAATATCTCACAAGGACTTGCACTCATCTCTACAAGTCTTACACAGTATGCATAGAGCACTTACAATCCCTTGATCACACAGATCTAACACTTAGCCATTCCTTTTTCACTTAACACACCGGCCTATATCACATAGATGCACTACTACTTCTATCTAGCCTAGGTATCTATTTATATATTACAAAATAGGCCTAAGCATGGGTAAACCCATGGGTTGACATCCCATTCCCGTTACATATTCCCCAAAACCCAAAAAGGGGCCCCAAAGGGGGTCGATATCTCATGATCTCCGCTTCGAATTGAGCTCCTCCTTCGATAGGCTATCAAAGTCCCAAAATAGGTCATCATGACCAAGAAACTCCCAAAACTTGGTCAAGGGCCAACAACAACTATCCAGCATAAGAGGAAGGAAGAAGGGCGCAGGTTGGCTAGGGTTTCCTCATAAACCTTGCTAGGGTTTATCTTTTGTCTTGGTGATGTGGTCTTGATGTAGTTGCATCACTGGGTTATATCTTGTGGAGATAAGTATTCTTCTTTGTTGGTTTGCTCTAGTGGATAGAGTTGGTTCTTGGTTATCTTGTATTGACAAGGATATATGTTGATGTTTTGGTAGTTGCGAGAGGATATTTCCCTCCTAGATGACCTTTCTTAGATGCGGAAAATATTATGGAAGCAAAAGATCCATTGAATAGATATTGAAATATACTAGAAGAGAAGTCGGCCCAAAAGAATAAAGTAATAATGGAAATACACATGTCCAAAGAAGAGGTCGACCTAGTCTAGTGTCCAAGAAGACTATAAATAGAGGACATCTTGGCTCATTTGTTTACTCACTCACACTCTCCTAGATACACAAAAGAGGCACAAATTTGGAGGAGGTGATGTAGTAGTTGTAGCTGCATAGTTTATTCTTGTTCACTCTTTTGGTATCTCTCTCTTGTGTGCTACCTTTGTATGGTGTTGTTGCTATGATGGAAATGTCAGCCTCTTCTTTATAATACTCATTTGGTTTATGTATTCTGTAATATTTTGTATATATTTTCTTTAAAATATACTTGGTATGAATCTCAGGTACTATGTTTGAATGTGAATGTAGCTTTTCAAAGTCTAGTCCTTCTCAAACTTTGTTATATTTCTATTTATGATTTCATAAGAAAAAGAGGAGTACCACCTCTCTAAAAACATCGAGGGATTCATATCCTCGTAAGGTTGACCTTAAGACCGTACAACAATATTTTAGATAAATAAAAGTCTTATCTACCTTACCACCACAAGACCGGATATTTCATTTGTTGTTGGGATTTTTTCTAGGTTTATACAAAAATATTTTGAAGGACATTGGCCTGCGGAAAAAAGAGGACTAAAATACTTGAAGGGAACTCAAGACTTTGGACTCAAGTATTCTAAGGTGGATGAATTCAACTTGATTGGATATTCAGATTCATACTTTGATGGGGATAGAGAAAATAGAGTGTCAACTTTATGTTGAATTAAATTAATAAAGTACCAAGGACAAGTGTTTCTCATCAACTAGGCACCTAGGGGTGAGAAAGTGTCGAATGTGGTTTGTAGTGCATTAATTTCATGTGAGATGAAATTAAAAGTGACTTTATTAAATTTAAGTGAAGTGAGTGAATAAAGAGACATTTCATCTCATCCATCCATCTAGTCTATCCTCCATCGTCGTATTAGATACCCCTTCACCTTCCCTCATGAGGGTGAGTTAGGGAAAGAGGCTCCCATTCCATTGGCATTCTCCATGAGTTTTGAAGTGAAAGAGGAAGAGAGAGTCTAGCTGAGAAAGAGGAGAACATTTGCAGCTAAGGGCATGCAAACTAAGGCATATCTTAGCATATAAATCGAGGAGAGAGTACAACAACATAGAGAGGTCGTACAATATAGATTTTGGGTAGTTTGTACTGTTGAGATTTGGGTACCTTGGAAAGTGGTCCCCTTGTGTTTGCGAGTCTCTAAACAAAAAGGGGGAGACTATTACCCTCATTACTTTACTTTGTGATTCTAATTTCAATTTGACTTAGGAGATTTAAGTCAAAAGTGAAATATGTCACTTAAGTCATTAAAGTGACATTTAATTCACTTTGTGGGTGAGTTAAAGGACATAAAGAAAACTAAGGAAAGTGGGTTTCCTAAGTGATATTTTTGGATTAGATCTCACCCATTGATTAGACTTGGCTAGATTGGATCTATGCCATTGATCTTTTAGGGTTTGTCCAAACAGAGGCTAAAGGAGGTAATAGGGAAAAAATGAGATTCATTCTTCACTTGAGAGGAGAGGAGGAGGAGGAGAGCACTTGGGCACATTTCTTGAGGAGAGGAGGGTGCACAAGGTTGAGAGTTTTCTATTTTAGGTGTGGGAAGGAGCATAGCTTGTAGAAAGGTGCTTCCATTCACGAGGAAGCACTCATATGAGCTTGGGCACATTCCAAGGTTGAGGGCACACTTGGAGGAGGAGAGGCACATTACTTCATGGAGGGCGCACCTTATCTATGATAGGATTCATGGAGAAGGAGGGGTGCACTACTTGGAGGAATTTCTAGTGAGAGGCTAAGGGTGCATCCTTCTATTGTTTTGGTTCTTGCTAGAGGAGGTGCGAACCAAGCCAAGGAGGAGGACACACTTGTGTAGAGGGTGTTCATTCCAAGGAAAGAGGGGAAGGGTTTCACAAAGGATCGAGTGGGAAAAGGAAAAGGAAAAGCATCTCAAATTCAAAGGAAAAGGCACAAGGGAAGAGGACAAAAAGATAGCAAAGCAAGAGGGGCATACCAAGGCAAAGGTCGCCTTGCTTCAAGAGGTTAGCAGGGATATATTCAAGGGAATCCAAGGCTTCTGAGAAGGGTTTCTATTGTAACAAGTTCAATTTTTTATGTTTTTTGTGTTGTACATTTTTCTTTGAGTCCTTCTATATACATCTACGCCAAACTGGTTTTCCCCATTGGGGGTTTTTCCAAGGTCATGTTGACCAAAAACATGTGTCAATTTCATGCATGCTTAGAAGTGTAAAATCAACATTTAGAGTTGTAAAGATTAGGAGGAGTGTTATGTGTTTTGAGTTATATTGTATGTGCTAATCATTGGTATGAAAAATACTTGCAAGCGCACCTCAAAAAGACACTTAACCACAAAAAGTATCAGAAGAAAGTAACCAAATAGTATGTTTTCCTTAAAGGCAACAAAGTACAGATTTGGAAAGTCAAACTTAGAGATAATTTCTGGTCAAAGACAGACCAGATTTAACAGTTTGATAGTACCTCGTTTCTCTTCACGTACAAATGTAACTTGGCATATAAATAGAGATAAAGGACTCTACGATTTTATGGGTGAGGTTGGCATGAAAATTGAGGCAGTATTGTGTATGGATTTTTGAGCATAGAAATCGAGGAGTTGTTGGCACAGTTTTCCAGGCTGGTTTTGGGCACAAAATTTGAGATAAGTTTGTGTATCAATTGTTGAAGATGACTGCTGTAGTAAATTCTTTCTCAGAGAACTGAAAAAAATAAAAATCCCCTCTATCATTGGTTTTCCCCTTGTGGGTTTTTCCAGGGTCAAAGTTAAAAAAAAATATGTGTTAATTTTTGGGTGCATTTATTTCCGAGTTATATTGTTGTAGAAAAATTCATGTGTTTCTTTTCTTGAGCATTTAATTTTCTGCTCACCAATTTGCAGCTTACATTTGCAATGTGGGTTGGGCATTAAACTATGTGTCTCAGTGAGACTTGAAACCAGTTTGGGGTCTAAAATTTCTACATGGTATCAGAGCTTGAAGTGTGAAAATTGCAGAAATATATCAACCACAGATTGCAAGGATTTTGTCGAGAAGAGGAGGTACTTCACTAGGTAGAAAATTGTGGGCTTATGTTTCAGTTAAGAGGGTCAATTCCCATTGGTTTGAGGGTTGAGGATAGGTTGGATGGAGCTGGTAATTTCATCATGGAAGGAGAGGATTGGGTTGCCTCTGCAGGAGTGTGAGTTTTGGGATATTGTGGAGAACTCACAAACGAATCTCGTGACGGTGCCTACGAATGATACTCTTTTGACAACCTACACCAAAAAGAACATAAATGACAAAATAATTATCCTTGATACTATTAAGGACCATGTGATTCCATATGTGACCAGGAATACCAACACCTATGAGATGTGGGAATCCTTAACCAAACTATACCAGAGCTCCAATGAAAATTGGAAAATGGTATTGAGGGAGAAATTGAAGAGCATTAAAATGACCAAGACTGAAAAATTTTCCACCTATATTACCAGTCTTACTTAGATGAGATATGAACTTGTTGTTGTTGGGGAGGTTGTTGTTGACAATGAAATTGTGAGGACTACTTTGAATGGGGTAACCAAACAATGGGTTGTCTTTGTGGAGGGCATTGTGGCAAGGGAAAATATTCCCAAGTGGGACCGTCTTTGGGATGAATTCATTTAGGAGGAAACTCAAAGAGGCTATGTGCATGGGAGTTCATCTATAGGTAATGAAGAGGAGAATGTAGCACTTGTAGCTAAAGGAAAGAATAAGTCCAAGAAGGGTTCCAAGGGAGGGAACAAGCAGAAAAGTGAAGGGAAGAAAGACATGAGAAAAGTCAAGTGCTTTGCTTGTCATAAGTTTGGGCACTATGTTGGACAGTGTCCTAACAAGAAGAAGCAAGTTGTAGCTTCAGCTGATCTGGAGGAGTTCACCCATAGGTTTTGAGAAGGAGTATTCATTTTCGGTGTGTCTTTCCTCTAGAGTATCATCTACCAATATTTGGTACATTGATAGTTGTTCCTCTCGCCATATGACAGGTGTTCGTAAGTACTTCACCGATATTACATAGATTGGATATCTTGATGTGATGCTTAGAGATGATTCGGTGGTCAAGGAAGTTGGTAGTGGGATAGTATCATTTCAGAGGGAGTCTCTACCTCCCATGTTGTTGAGGGATGTCTTATATGTTCGAGGATTGAAGAAGAAATTGGTGTCAGTTTCCACTATTGAGGATAGGGGATATGAGGTATTGTTTCATGATGTGAATGTTCTCTTGTATCCCAAGGGATATAGTATCACTTCGGCTAAAGTGATTGGGATCTGACATGATAAGTTGTACAAGATTATGTTTAATCTTGCTAGAGCATTGATGCATAGCACCAATAATAATGACCTTTGTGACTTATGGCATAGGAGGATGGCCCATTTTCACCATGGGTCTTTGAGGATCTTGAGAGAGATTGTGACTGGAGTGCCAGAGTTCAGCATAGAGCACCGGGAGGTGTGCTCTTGAGAAGTACTCCAAGACTACTTTTCTAAGCAATGACAACATAGTAGTATGTATTCTTGATATGATTCATACTGATGTATGTGGTCTTATGTATTTTTCCTATTTGACTAGTTTTTTGTATTATGTCACTTTCATTGATGACTTCTCTTGGAAGTATTGGATTTTCTTCATGAAGACCAAAGGATAGGTCTTCTAGTGGTTCCAAGAGTTCAAAGCTCTTATGGAGAACCAAACTGGGAAGAAGATCAAAGTGTTGAGATCTGATAATGGGGGTGAGTATACCTCTAATTATTTCAATGAATTTTGTGCTAGGGAGAGCATTAAGAGAGAAGTGACAGGTCCTTACAACCCATAAAAGAATGGGGTTGATGAGAGGAAGAACATGGCTATTGTTGGGGCTGCGAGAACCGTGTTACATGATCAGGGGCTACCACTGTTTCTTTGGGTTGAGGCTTGCAACAATGCAGTTTATCTATAGAATCAGAGTCCACATAGAGTCTTGGGGGACAAGACTCCTGAGGAGGATTTCTCTGGGAAGAAAATCATGAGGTGGCACACTTTAGGATATTTGGGTGCCTTACTTATTCACATGTCCCTTCTGAGAAGAGGAAAAATCTAGATCCCAAGGAAGAGAGGGACATCTTTGTTGGGTATAGCGAGAACTTGAAGGATTTCCACATATACATCCCCTCTTTGAGGAAGATAGTTGTGCGAAGGTATGTGATATTTGAGGAGGATAGAGCCTTTCGGAGGTCACAAGATATGGAATAGTGGGGGCAGTAAGATCCTTAGACATAGTTGAGTCCTTCACAAAGAATAGTGATATAGTTCAGGACCACTTGCTTTAGGGACTACTGGTCCACAAGTGACAAGGTCACAGGTTACTGGTCCTCATGTTATTAGTTCACAGGGTATTGTTTCTCAGTCTGCTAGTTCATAGAATACCTTGGGATCATATTTAGGTACACAGTCTTTAGGTGGTGGGATTGAGGAGAAGGAGTACCCTCCACATGGTGCTACTTCAAAGAAGAGGAAACCCAAGTGGCTTCAAGATACTTTGAAGGAAGCATGGGGTTTGATGGGGAATCCCAAGAAATATTTGAGGGAGAGTAAACATCCTAAGAGGTTTTGCATCTATATTGTGATGGTGAGTAGCATTAGAGAATTTGAGCCTTCCACTTTTGAGGAGGCAGCAGGTCATCAATTCTGGAAGGATGTGATGTTGGAAGAGAACAATTCCATCATGAAGAATGATGTTTGGGGGGTGGTTATGAGAATTGATGGGAATTTAATGGTGACTTCCACGTGGCTCTACAAGATCAAGTATGATGTTGATGGCAACATTAATAAGTTCGAAGCTCGATTTGTGGCTTGGGGGTTCTCATAGGTAGATGAAGTTGACTATGATGAGACCTTCACTCTGGTTACTAGTTATACCTTGGTCAGGGCAGTGATCTCCATTGCAACATAGATGGGTTGGAATATCCATCAGATGGATGTGAAGTCCACATTTCTGAATGTTCTCATAGAGGAGGAGGTTTACATTGAGTAGTCTTTGTTTGAAAACACAGGTATTCCAACAAAGGATGAACACCTTCAGTAACCACTCACACAACCAGATCAAAGATCAACACATCAATGTTTTGACATGGTAAAAACCCTACAGGGAAGCATCCATGGCCCCAACCAATGCGACCACTTGGAGAATTTTATTAATGCAAAAGAAAAAGATTGCAAAGATATTTTACAAGATATTTTCTCACAATCGATCATCGGAAAATGACCCTCCATTCTCTTTAAATAGAGATCATGGACCAATCAGGTGTTAAGCCATGGATCAATGGTTGTTAAGATCAAGAATAATATGAACCGTCGGATTACTCTATGTCGAGAACATATCAAGACCATCGGATTTCCTAACTACAAATGCATACTAAAGAAACACACTTTAACCGAACGACACATTAGACCAAGTAGATCTTAACTAAATCCTAAGTGTCTAAATATCCTAACATCCCCCCTTAAGAACAACTTGGGATAGGATTGAAGGATTTACAATAGTGACACAATAGGAGAAAGAAGGAGGAATTAGAGCCTATCCCCCCTTAATGACAACTTCTTGAACTCCTAACATAGATTGAAGTTTGGAAAAATTCGATTCCGTAAGAGCCTTTGTGAAAATGTTTGCAACTTGATCTTCTGTAGGGAAAAAGAGAACTTCAATAACTTGATAATGAATGAGCTTTCTGATGAAGTGCATGTGTAGCTCAATGTGCTTTCTGTGCTAATGTTGAACTGGGTCTTTGGCGAGCTTGATGGCACTTTGATTTTCACACAAAAGGCTGGTCGGATGCTGTTGCTAGAATCCAAACTCTGAAAGGATCTGTCGAAGCCACAAGGCTTCCTGACTTGCATTTACCACTTCTCGGTACTCTGCTTCTACTTAATAAAGTGAAATAGCTTGTTGTTTCTTACATGCCCAAGTGACAGGTCCTGAACCAAGGCTGAAAACATAACCTGCAATAGACTTTTGATTAGTAGGGTCGCTGACCCAATCTGAATCAGTGAAACCAACCAATAAAGGAGTTCCCCCTGAACTATAATGTATCTTGAACTGAACTATACCACGAACATAGAGAAGTATCATTTTAGCTTCTTTCCAATGGCTTTCATGGGGTGTTTGCATATACTGAGCAACAAGACCAACAAAAAAGGAAATATCAGGATGGGTATGAGTCAAGTATAAGAGGCTACCAACTAACTAAGGGTACAGGGTGGCATAAAATTTGGGAGAAGTATAGGTGGGAGTAAGCTTGACTCTAGACTAGAAGGGAGAAGGGTATGGTTTACAATCATCCATGTGAAAGCAATGAATGTCACAAGCATACTTAGACTGGTAAAGAAAAATTCCTTCATTGGTTTTCAAAACTTGGAGGCCAAGGAAATAGTGCAAAAAGCCTAAGTTTGTCATTTCAAATTTCTTCTTAAGGATGGTTTTCACATGGTTTAAAATTTTTGAGTCACTGTTGTGGGTGGGAATCCCTCCTACGGACTTAGCATTTAAGGGCTCTAATCATGCATGCAGAAAATGACCATTTCAAAGGCTTCTACTCTTTCCTATTCTCCCAACACAAAACCCCACATTCATGCAATACAAAGGTGTAA
>SNQJ01S0003656.1:487966-512203 GCA_010110895.2 Picea sitchensis | reverse complement strand
AAGTATTCCTTTTGTATTAATCTTCACAAGAGTAAACTTACAATATGTGGTTGGCACTGCTCCTCGAAACTGGTCCTAGGATCCTCTTCAACTGTCCTCCAACTTCTTTTGTTTATAATTCTCTTTGCACAAGGATGGCTAAAGGTTGGGACAAGGGGAATGCTCAATTGGGTATAGTCTCTTCACTATGATTTTCCTCCTTTCAAATGGGATCCTTACCCCTTCTTTTATAGGCTAGAAGGAGCTAGGTATTTGGTTGAATGACCAGCCATGCATGGCTGAAAGGTTTAGTTAGCTTACCCAAAGTTGTGTGTTCCATCAACAACTTTCCTTTTTTCATGCTTTTGTAGGTACACGCGGGCTGTAGTGAGGCAGCTAGCGTGTACACTCGTGTAGTAGTGGAGTAGGGCGTGTGGGCCTTTAAAAAGGGTGTTTTTTAAGAAGAGTTGTTCAGTACTGGCTTGGCAAAGAAGGCATATGGGATGGCCTGATGTTAGGTAAGTATGTTTGGTGCAAATTAGGGTTATAATAGATGCCCCCTAATGTGTGAGGTCAAAAGAGCATATGATGGCCGAAATACATTACCAATCTTTATCAATGTACCAAACCGATGAGCCCAGAGACCAGAATTCGGGAAGTGCCATCTGCAAAATAACAATTGTCTCACCGAGGTGGGCATATCCATGCTTGGAATGAAATAAAATCATGGCTACCAATCAAATACAATGTATATCCATGTCATATAACTATATAAAGTGTAGCCGTGAGCAATACATAGCGGATCTACATCTCAAAATAAAAAAGATATACATTTATAGTATCCATCTTCTAGAAGATGATAAGGCCTAATGGCTAGAGATGAGGTCTTCAGAGCTCAAGCATCAACTTAAAAATCTTCAAAACTCGGGTAGGAGTGTAATACGAGTGTACACATTCACTACCCAGAGGTCTTCAATGGCTCGTTAGTCATGGACTAGAGGATCTCAATGATTAGATTGAGGGCTTCATGGATTTCGAACAAAAGACTTGATTGGAACTTCAGGATGGTCGAGCATGAGGGTAAGAGACAAACTACAGATGGGTTGACTCAGGCTTGGTACAAGCTTCCCTTGGAAAATAGCATGACAAATGATGAGACTCAGGCAGCATGATATTTTGACATAAGTTCATGATGCAGGAGGCACCACAAACTCTCCATATGTTTGGAAGAATAACCAAATGGAGGAGGACACAACTCTATGTAGAAAGAACAACTTCCTAAGTTCATATTAAATCCCAAGGCTTGAAAAACAAACAAGAGGATGTGTTTTGTCCAAGGGCGACTCATTGTGCTGCCAATAAAAACAAAATACTTTTCCCTTCCTCTTTTTGGGGTATATTTGATTTTTTTGTCTTTTTCAATAATGTTGGAAAGCTTGAAAAAGAATAAAAGAATGCTACGTTACAAAGGAGGATCGAGCTTCACAAACATACTAGTTCCAAGCACATAGAATACAGGGATGTTCAGGGCAAAGGGACATATGCAAGAAAAGGACACTCGAGAAAAATCCTCCAGGGGCCAAAGGTGTCAAGATGCAGAGGCAAGGTGCTACAGGGCTTGCGTATAAGCATGCTTCAGATGGTTCAGTTGAGAGCAACATGGAGCCGACATTTAGACCAAAGATGTCGGTATGCAAATGTGATTAACAAAACACACAAAGGTAACGTCCTTCGATGTAATTTTAATGAGCCCAGAGAAGGTAATCTCTGGCGTTTTTCATATTTAGAGAGTCTGAAAAAACGTAAAAGGAGACTCTGCTGGGGTACCTTTTTCGAAGATAGTCTAGTCAGCTCAAAAAAGGGGTAAACTAGCACCGACCAGATGTCTATTCAAAACCATTTTAACGAGTGTGATAGAGACAAGATCACTCGATGATTTTTTCATTTTTAGGGAGTCTGAAAAAATCTTAACTATGGACTCCCTGGGGGTTCCTTTTTCGTAAATTTAGTCCCTCGGGCCTGCAAAAGGGTTAAAATTATACCTGAGAGTACTTTTCTAGAGAATCGAGGCCCCTAAAGTATACCTTTGTTTGTATAGTTGACCATCCGGACTGAAAAAGAGGTAAACTACTGCCGAACAAACGTGACTTCAAATTCCATCTTAGCAAGCGTGAAAGGCCACAAGATCGCTCGACAATATTTTCATGTTTAGAGGGTTTGAAAAGGGCTTAAAAGAAGACCTGTTATGTTTTGGGAGTCCTGAGGGTGAGGTCAAGAGTGATAAGGAATCATGCAAATGAGGCTCAAACTTGTAATCAGGAAAAACTAATAAGGACTCCTGAACCTATAGTCATTAGTGACAACATGGACACCAAAATGCAACTAGGATCTACCTAGGGCATCCATGTTAGGGTAGGCTCTACCACTAAATTATGACACTTCTAAAGCAGCAATGATGGTTCTATGTCGTGAATCAGTGGGATCGATCCTATGGCAAGGCAGAAAAGACAACAAGATGCAGGAAGTAGAGGTGGAATCCTAACTTAAATTCAACGAGTTGAAAAATTGACTTTTTACCAAAGGACCTTCAAAACGAATCAAAACTCCAAAAAGTTTCCAAATGCCCAAAGTAACATTTCTCATGACAATCCAAAGGAAACTCCTGAACCATCCTAAATGATTTTCAGTTTAGAAAAAATGACAAAAGGGTCCAAAAATTTGACAAAAAGAGGACAAAAAGTCTATAAATAGAAGTTGGTAGCTCATTATCACCATTGCTAATTGAGAAATTGACAAAATACCAAAACTACCCCTTTGTGAAGAGATTTGATTCCGGGAGCTTCAGTGGACGAAACGACCATCCGCTTGGACCAAGTAAGTACTCACTACCCCCTCTTGCAATTTAATTATTTATTTATGCATTTAAATTCATTTTTTGGGGGGGCATCGACCTTTTAAAAGGTCGACCCTAAGTCCACGCAGGTTGTCTTATGATAGAACGAGTGTATACGTGGGCAGAGGAAAAAATGCATGCGTGTACATGCTTCTGTCAGCATTACAGCTCGCGTGGACCCTTCATTTAATGTAAAAAAAATTTAAAAAGCAAGAGTTAACCCTCCTGAACTTGGTTTTTGCAGGATGTATGTTCACTAGAGGGAAAGAGAGCATGAGGATATTAGTGCGTTGGTTGGGGAGGACCCTAATGTTGTTGCTACATTAATGCAATGTGGGTTTTTGAAATTTTTTCTATGTCCTTTCATGCGAGCACAACCTAGGCTATTGAATGCCTTGGTCGATTATTGGCATCCCGACGCATAGGCCATTATGCTAGAGGGGCAATCGTTGATTCCAATGACAGAAGACATATACTTTCTGACTGACCACTCTAGGAGAGGGGAACCAGTCAATTTTCATACTTTTCCCTCTAGGCCTCACAACATCTTAGATTTGTTTGGGCTCCATTGTGAGGCAGTTACAGACAGAATGAGCTTGCAAGTACCAATAAGCAAGATTTCAAACTTATCACTATAAGTGATAGTGTTGCTCATCAGGTGGATTACTAGGCATGTGGCTTTGCATCAGGCTTCCTGTGCACAAATCAATTGTGCAATTCAATGCTTAAATGCACAAAATTTTGATTGGAGCACCATATTATTGGATTGTATGAAGAGGCAACTAACAGATTGTTGGTTGTAGAATTAGAAGAACTTTGGGTTTGGAACGATTCTTTGCTCTTTCTTCTTTGAAAGAGTGCCCAGTTTCAGCGCTCGAGAGGTGGTACGAGGGCACCAGGCCTCTCTTCCCGCGTTATGTAGATGGGTGGTGCTACTGCCGTGATAGGGGGAGGACGGACCATTGAGGCCTTTGATGACAACTTTTTTTCTTGGTTTTCGCGACAGATCCTGGTCATAGAGGATTACCACTATGCTGGGATTGAGTTCTTAAGAGATCCTGAGATACTGGTACCTCCCGACGAGGAGCGAGGAGAGATGGGTAAGCTTTCTTTTTTGTTGTTTTTATATATATCATTTTTTTATATATACCAGAGTACCTGACAGACATGTGTCTATCATGTGCAGATGTGGGGCTAGTGCGACCAACAGACTATGCGAGGAACATGCAACGTCCTCGGTCAAAGGCCGCACCAACCGTAGTCGGCGGGCCAGCAGCAGCAAGAGGGTCTCCAGCCGGTGAGGTTGAGAGAGTTTTGAGATGAGTAGAGAGAAAATTTACCTTGCTCACTCGTATAGTTCCCATGGAAGAGATCGAGGATCTTCCACCATCTATGTAGCCTCATGTGGTGGGGGCACCACAGACATGGGTCCGGATTTTTCGACGTTTGGAAAACATTGTTGACTATTATAACCGGGCCCATAGGCCCCGTCCCTAGTTAGGATGGACTTTTTCGTGTCGAGGACACTACTTGTATATTTTTGAGGGCATAATCCCCATGACTCGTTACTGGATGTATTTTTGAGGGGCTTGCGCCCACGCATGTACTCTGATACTTTTGATATTATATATGGATTTTTATGTCTTTTTTATGTCTTATGGATTACTTTTTCTTTAAAAAGGTATTTACATGTGTATGTGTGTTTCCTTATATGTGTGCGAGATGCCAATGTAAAATTTGATTAGCTAGAGTATTTGTGACTTGATTTAATCTCCTAGGAACATGAAAATATGTAATATAATCAAATCTTCATTATAAGAGACGTACCCTAAGGAACCGTCGATGTAAAGTAGGATCATGAACACAGTAGATTCTATTTAACTAAGACACAACCAGCTGAGCATCTAAATAAACCTGGAGGTGAGAGACACCAAGTGATAAAGCGTCATGAACCAACTTAATAACTACGTTGTATTTGACGACATTGTGTGTGGTGTCGCCTAAACATATACCTCTTGTAGATAGTAACTGGCCCTGAGGTGTAAAAATTACCCAAGCTGCGGAGGCAAGCCTATGAGTGTGCCGGCTAGCACCATCTGTGAATCCAACGAACACCTCTGATTCACTTGACATATGACACAATGACAAAAGATAATATCAAAAATGACACTTCCATAAAACCAAAAGAAACCAAAAAGTAATAGTCCAAAGACTATACATATGTTACAAAAGGTTACCCAAGGTGACCTACCTATGAGTAATACTTCTTGAGGTGGAGCCCATTTCTAGGCTTTGCCAAAGCATGTCCCTCAAAATCTACCAGACAATAAGTGCCATTTTTTAGAACCTCTTTTACGATGAAAGGTCTGAACCACATGGGTTTGAACTTGCCTGCCCCCAGGGGGTCCTTATCTTGGTCTTAGACCAGGACAAGGTCTCCTTTCGATAAAATCTAAGGACGAACAGACAGATCATACTGAAACTTGAATTTTTGTTTGTGAGATTCATTAGCTAAGGCCACATCACGACGCTATTCATTGAGTTTCTCGAGATATAATAAACGTTCTTCAAGCGGTGAAGTGTCTAGCAATAACTGTATTACGAAATTTAAAGATGGGATCTAGAATTCTATGGTCAAGACTGGTTCCAGCTTGTAAACAAGTTGAAAAGGTGAGAAACAAGTTGCAGTCTTAACAGACGTTCGGTAGGCCCATAATGCTGAGTATAACATCAAATGCCAATTTGACTTGGTTGAATTGATTGTTCATTGTAGGATGTTCTTAAGATATTTATTGACAGCTTCCACCTGACCATTCACTTGAGGGTAGTAGGGTGACAAATGTTCTTTTCTCAACCCAAGATTTGATGTTAACTCAGTCATCATGTGGTTCTAAAAGTGACTACCATGGTCAGTGACAATCTCTCTCAGGACGTCAAACCTTGCTATAATTTGGTTAAACAAAAAGAGAGTTGCAGTCTATCCATCATTTTTAAACGTTGGCATAGCATCGACCCACTTTTTGAAGTAGTCGATGACTACAATGATATAATGGTGCCCCCTTGCTAAAGGAGGGTTGCATGTAGTGTAATCAATCCCCCACTTGGTGAAGGGACCAACTGTGATGACAAGAAACATGGGAGTGGGATGTTCCCTCATCTTCCGAGAGAAGATCTGACATGGGTGGAACTTCTTGACTAATGCGATACAATATTTTATTAGTGTCAGCCAGAAGTAACCAGCTCGTAAAATATGTTGGGTTGTTTCCAACCCAAACAAATGACCGCCACATGCTCCAGTATGGCAATCGTTAAGCATGATTTCTGCTTCTTCGTGAAAGAGGCACCAACGAAGGATGCAATCTACACCTCGAAGATAGAGAGTGTCCTCGAGGATGAGATATTTCTTGGCCTGATGCCATATACAACAACGCTCATCACGAGAAGCAGAGGCAGGGCACTTCAAATTCTGGAGATAGACAGGTATATCTCCGTACTAGGGGTCCAAAAATGTTATCAAAAATATGTCTCCTTGAATAGGCAATTCTTCTGGCATAACATCACCTGACTCGACCAGAAGTTCCGAGATAAGTTCTGCAAAGACCAGTGACTTTATGGATTTCACCGAAATGAAATCTAAGTCAAATTCCTGGAGGAAAACTACGCATCTATTGATCTTTCCACCGATTACCCGTCGTGTCAACACGTATTGAAACAGATTCACAACGGCAATGATGGTGGTCTTGTGAAACAAGACATAATGACAGAACTGTTGGGCAGCATGGACTGCTGCCAACACAAGTTTTTTGATATGAGAATAATTGAGTTCTGGTGCAACTAGGCCTCGAATCAGGTAATAGATCACATATTCTGAGAGCAAATCATCCTCCTGAACTAAGACCATGTCGATGGTTGACTCTACTGCAGTCAAGTATAATAAGAAATCTTTGTTATAATTGGGTAGCCAAAGCAGAGGGGCAGTCATGAGGGCATGTTTCAATGCTTCAAAGGAGCGTTGAGCGGTATCGTCCCAATGAAAAGGAACGTCTTTCTTTAGTAAGTGCATAAATCCCTTTGTAATATCGACATAGTTTGCGATGAAACGCTGCAAAAGTTTGCTTTTCCCTGTAGACTCTGAAACTGAAGGATTGTACATGGGGGAGGCAACTGAACTATTGCCTCAACCTTGAGAGGATCAACCATGATCCCTGTTGTTGAAACTATGAACCCTAACAGATGACCTGACATCACGCAAAAAATGCATTTGTTGGGATTCAAGTGAATCTGGAAGTAGCGACATCGCTCAAAGATAAGTTAGAGTTCTGTGGGATGATCAGTTCTCTTACAAGATCGTGTTGCTAAATCATCTAAGTAGGCCTCGACAATATGTTTGAGATCATGGAAAGAAAAAGACATGGCCCTCTGAAAGGTAGCTCCAGCATTTTTCAGACCAAAAGGCATCTTACGATACGCGAATGTACCCCATGGACAAATGAATGTTGTTTTGTGTTGGTCTTCGGGTTTGATTTGTATCTGATTATATCCCAAAAAACCATCCATGAAAGAAAAGGCCTCGCAACTTGCACATTCATCGACTATCTGGTCAATAAATGGTGTGGGGAAATTATCTTTTGGACAGGCCTTGTTCAAATCACGGAAGTCTGTACATACGCGAATCGTACCCTATTTTTTGTTAACCGACACAAGTTTTGACACCCATTGGGTTAAATGGATGGGGTAGAAAAAACTTTCCTTGAGCAGTTTCTCCACTTCAACCTTAATAGCTGCTACTTTCTTAGGATTAACTGGATGAAGCTTCTTCTGAACCGGCTTAGCGTCAAGGTAAGTCATGATTTCATGTTCAATAATTTTGGGATTGATGCCTGGCATTTCCTCGTAAGACCAAGCAAAAACGTCGCGGAATTCCTTAAATAAATCCATGTATATTTGAATCTCTTCGGGGGAGAAGTTAGCTCCAATGAAAAAATTCTCCACGATGCCAGGGGTTCTGGAGATGTTTATAGGTATAGTTTCAGCGATGGTTTCCATAATACCCTCGACATAAACAACATGTGTAGCCAAAGGATTGATAGGACAAGACCTATCTCCAGTCATAGTCAAGGTGAATTCCCTTCAATTCTGCTTAACTCTGGGAGGAAGTAATATCTGTGATGGAGATCGTCCCAGGGTTTGTCTAGACTAGTCATTTCTTCCATGATTGCTTCGTCTAAGGGCAAGACTAAGTCTAAAGAATCTGTATCAGTGAGGGAACCTTGAGCCCAAATAGGATCTAGAATTGGATCTAACTCTTGTGCAAGAGTTGGATCGGGGTCTACGAAAGGTTGCTAGACTAAAGAGTATGCTACTTCTATCACGGACAAGGGCATGGACATACCATGGTGGCATGTCCCTTCCATCGTGGCTGATGGGGGAGGAAGAATCCACAGATCATTGAAGTAAGTCATGTGAAATGACGAAACTTGGAAAACCTCAACCTTATGGTGGTCAAATATGAACTTAACGTTAACTTGAGGAGGTGGGTAATCGAAAGTACCCATCAAAGGTGGGCACAAACCAACCCCTATGTTGACGATGTTGGGTTGAGGGTTATCATTCATTAGGACCGCGGATGCCCCCAATGAAGGGTTAGGATGGGAGAAAGACAACTGATCAATGGTCACAATACGACCCTTGTGTGGAAACAACAAGACCCGAAAAACTGTAGTGACTACTACTTGCATGGCATAGGTCCAACTCCTCCCTAACAAGAGATTGTATTTGAGAGATGTGTCGACCACTTCAACCTCGACACACATGGTTTTCCCTCCTAATTGCACAGGAAAAGAGGGGATAATGCCATGTGTTCAGAATGAATGACCGTCGAAAGTGGTAAGGAGAGTAGGTGATGGAGACAAAACAGGTTGGCCAATGGCCTTCCAACACGCCAAAGACATTACACATGTTGAGGCGCCCTCATCAACCACCGTGTGAAAAATGTTCTGATTAAAATTTTTCGTGGTGTAAGCCACTACTATCTAGAACGCTACGTGGTAAGGGAGACGAGGTTTTAAGTTGGTCGTATCAAGCATGATCGTACCCAGATTACAAGTCTCGATGGATCCTAAAGTGGCTAACAGAGCCTTTCTCTAGGAAGGGCAACTTTGGAGGACTTCCAAAGTAGACATCGCGCAAGGGGTTTGAGACAAATCCTCCACCATGGAGTAGTTTTGGGTGGCCCTTGCGTTTGGGTTGTGAGAAGCTTTCTTAAACACACCTTTTGGGATGTGTGTCATGGTTTTGCCCAACGTCTTCTCAAGCTAGAGAAGAAGAGATGGGGTTTCAGCTTCTTTACCTTTCTCATAGGTGCTTGGCTTGTTGTAATCATGTGCTCTAGTCGATATATAGGCATCATCTTTCATCATATACACATTCACGAATGCAGGATTGTTTGAAGACGGAGGGGGTCCTTGGCTGCCCCCTTCTACGCTTGTAGAGGCTTGAGTTAGATTTTGGCCATGTTGAAAAGGGTTTGTTAACACAACTGGCTTCTGTTGTGATAATAAATTTTGGGCCTCTACAAGCCGAGGGAATTGGTGAGTCGGGTGGTCTTCCGCACACAGATTACACAGATACATCGACTTCCTTTTTTTGGTATTACCCCCGCCAGCATTATTAGTGGGTTTCTTATCCCCCTTACCCTTCTTATGTTTTTTTTTTCTTTCCATCAGGTTGCTGGGTGGCCTTCAGATTTTTTGATTGCACACTATGTACATCTGAGGTTTGGGTAGGGGGAGAAACCGGAACAATAGTCTGGCTGGCCGCTGTATGTTGGATAGACAATTGCTGCAATTGTTTCGTCAGTTGTTCAACGGGCTTTGTTTGTGATGAACCAACAATACCATCGATATGTGGTCCATCTCGCTGTCTAGTTTTATCAAGTATTGATTATGGCACATCTGGCAAGATCTCGTACAATAGACCAAACTGATAATAGATTATCTCAAGTTGTTGAGCTCTCATGATTGCATCTTCTTTGGAAAACACTCCCGACATTGCGACGTCTTTGGATAACTGTGGGACCAAAGTCTTAAGGAACCACTCTAGCAGAAATGCTGGTGGGACTGGCACCTTAATCAAACTCTTCTGGCATCTCCACTCTTAGATGTGATCAAATATATGGTCCTCTTTTGTCTGTTCGAAATTGGCCAGCAATTATGTGCCAGCGTTGTATCTCACAGGTAATTAGAAATGGTTTAGGAAATCCATTGTCAATTCACCGAAGGAAGAGTATCTTGAGTGGTCGAGCTCAATGTACCATTTCACAGCACTCCCAATGAGAGTACATTGAAACAGTCACAACTGTACGGAGTCATCTTTCAACGAATTAGATGAGCACCAAAGGTGGAAAGTAGTCACATGATCACCTGGATCTTTGTTAGGCTTGGCTTCGAACTTTGGTATGTCTGAAGACAACTTTGTCAGCATAGGAGGGCAACATGGGTCGTGATAGATAGGGTCATTCAACAACCTTGTTAAGTCTGGCAAATACAAGGTTGCCAAGAAAGGTAGTTTGGGTTGTTGGTGATAACCATGGAAAAAGGGGCCTAGNTAGGACTAGGTTGCTAGGAAAAGTTGGGTTGATGGTCGGGGTTCTGGTAAAAACCATGGCCATGACCAACGTACAAATTTTTCATTTGAGGAGACATCATCGACAGATTCCCAAAATAGGACGTAGATGGTTGGGCATGCATTACATTCAAAGGACTTTGGGAAAGGTTGCCCCATGTCGATCCCATGGGCATAGGTATTACACCTTGCCTGGGGTTCCATTGGTTGTGAAAATAATTGCCCCATATCGGCATTCCTGATGAGGGAACTGATCCTTGCCAAGAATTCCAAGGTCCAAATGTGGAAGAAGTTCCTAGGTTTTCCCCCTGTGCAGGAATAGTACCCTGCATAGGATTAGGTTGGCCATAATCGGGGTTTCCCCCAGTCAGGAAAGAAGCTGACGAGAAAGAGTTGTTACCAAATTCACCAAACAAATAAAATGGTGTCAACCCTACTATCATATTATGATAAGGTGGTCCTTGACTCCCTACTCCATAAGAACTATGGTGTGTGTTTGGCCCGGTGGATTGTTGGTGGGTATCGCCGAGCGAAGGGGACGAAGGAGGTATATGACCTCCCCCGTAAGGAAAAGAGTTAAAGGGAGATGAAGTGACCCCCATGAATCCTTGCAGAGGAGCGTTAGAGCTCCCTGCCCCTAGACCTAAAGTCTGTAAAGTGGAGTAGGATAGTGCAGGGCTTGTACCTGAGCTAGGCATCCTGTATGAGAATGGAGGGCCTGTCGCACTTTGTGTGAAAGGAAAAGTGGTCGCCACCAAATATGGGATCAGACCATTGCTCGAGGTAGAGGAAGTCGAGACCATGTTGGCTCGGACCAACGATGGTGGGTTAGGAGGTGGAACACCCCCTGTGGTGACAGTCATAGTGGGAATAGAAGAATTCCCAGAAGAAGTGGCAACATTTTTTCCATTACTGCGTGTGACACTGTCTCGCGCCTGTAAGGATAAATATGTACGATGATGGGCACCAAAATATCAATGGTTCGAGTTTTGGGTGGACCAAGAGCTTCCGCTCCAAGGCCTGAAATAGTTGGTTCCTCTGGATGTTGGTCGAGCATAGTTTCCTGTGACCCGATCGCTTCAAAAGACCCTTGTTGGTCTAGCTTTTTCCTTAGCGGTGGCGTGGGTGGATCCAGTGTAACCAGTGGCATGCCAAGAAGCCTTTGTGATTGGCAGATCTTGTGATCCTCCACTGTGTGAGAAGATCAAAGACACACTAGGGCTTTCTATTCGTTCAAAAACAACACACACTAGAAAAAAGTCCCTACAAGATAAAACAAGAAAACACTAAACTAGTTGGAAGAACAGTTACAACAACCAACACTAGAGAAACTTACCGGTGCAAGTGAAACTCGAACATGGAAGCACCCTCTGGGTATACTCTGCAAAGCGTGGCCCTATGTTTGTTCTAGGTACCATGGTATACGCCTGCAGTCACCTATGTATGTCTCTAAAAAAGATAGGCAACTAGGTTTTCAGTGTGCAAACAGTCACCAGGCGAGTACAATCGACAGTCGGGTAGACCACAATGAGCAGGGTATTGAGCCTGAAACCTGTCAAGGGTATCAAAAACAAGTGGTCTGGAAGACAACTGAGGACCTCGAACGGATTCGAGACCCATGAAGCTCTGTGGAAAATGCAATCGACAGAATCCCAAGATAAGCCCTCTATATGTGTTCTCTACTATGATTGGTCCGGCTTTGGAGGGGTTATCTCTACTACCTTTCTGCACGTGACCTCGTGTTTAGCCCCTGTGTTAGAGAGGGGTCCCAGATAACTTTCATGATATTGGAATTTTAACACTCCCTAGCAGAGACTCTTATGTATGTTTTGCAACCTTGAAGAGTTTCCTCTCCAACCTAAATCAAGGCTCTAGCCTAGACTAATTGATGGACCCTGCAAAGATAAAGTCTAGTTGATTTCAATTAATCGTTAATTTTTTATGGCTTGTCTTGAGTCAAAGTTTATGAAAGTGAAACTAATGATGTTTGAGAGATGAAAGAAAAAATAAACAGAAAGCTAGAAACATAATAACTTCTTCTTGACACAATTCTTAATCAACTTTTCAAACTAAATTTTTTTCTAAGATCTTTGAACAGTAAACTCAAAACAGGATTTCACTCGACTACGAGCTACTTAATTTCCTAAGTAGACAACCAAGAACTTATAAAAGAAAAACTTTTCCTAGTTACTAATGCAAACCAACAACTACTTAACCAAACCAAGAAATAAAAAGTTTTTTTTTATTTAATGCTCGCAAAGCAAAAAGGAAAAATGATGACAAGTAAAGACCAAGAAAACTTTTGTCCTAAGCGCAGATCGCAAAGATTTAATAACACACAAACTGATGAAAGCAAACTCTCACACTTGTCTAAAAACCCTATGAAATTTGTTTTTAATGAAAAAGAAAGTTATTGTTATGATCAAACCTAAGTTGTTGACTGCTATTACGGAGACAAAGA
Source organism: Picea sitchensis (assembly GCA_010110895.2). NCBI lineage: Eukaryota > Viridiplantae > Streptophyta > Pinopsida > Pinales > Pinaceae > Picea > Picea sitchensis. The sequence continues at coordinate 499,247 of SNQJ01S0003656.1, read as the reverse complement.
ACCTTGAGAGGTATAACTCTTGACAAGGAAAAGGATGACTTCCTCTCCTTAAACAAAAAATTTCTCAAATGGCACGTTGTTGATAGTTCAATAGCCAACGTGTCCACGCGAGTTGTGTAAGGTCAGAGTGCGTGTACATGCATGCATACCTTATGCAGGCCGCGTGTACTTCTGCAACTCTTCAAAAAATGAAAAGACAAGCAATCAAGCACTGGAAGAGACTACTGGTATTGAAAACCAAAATCTCTTGAAGACTCAGAAACTTACTTTGACAGAAAAAGAAAACAATTCAAGGAAATTTTCATAGAACAAAACCAATCTGAGGTGAAGCCTAAGCTACAAACTACAAAAAATAGAGACTAGAATGAGTTCCAGAAAACCCCTGAGAAGGATCACTTCTGACAGGGGAGAGGATGAATGCCTTTCTAATACAAATTTTTTGAACCTAGCCACGCTATTGTTGCTTCATCAGCTAGCGTGTCTATGCAGGCTGTGTGAAGGTTGGGCGTGTGTACACGCATGCAGGCCTTATACAGGCCGCGTGTACCTCTGTGACTTCCCAAAAAGAAAATGCAACCAAGCAAAGAAAGTAGGGAGTACTGGTATGGAAGACTAGAATCCTTGCTAGCTCAGACTTTTGCAACAAATCTAAAAAAAGTAATGAAACCAATTTTTAAAAATACCCAAAAAAGGACTCCCATAAAACCCTAGAGATCCCCAGTATGGTCGCCAATTCTGTTTTGGGTGGGAATCCCTCCTACGGACTTAGCATTTAAGGGCTCTAATCATGCATGTAGAAAATGACCATTTCAAAGGCTTCTACTCTTTCCTATTCTCCCAACACAAAACCCCACATTCATGCAATACAAAGGTGTAAACAAGATTCGGTAACTCTACCTTAAGTCCTTCGTTTGATGTCAATCCCTTTGCTTTCACTTGTTCTTTGATTGCGAGCCTCCTCCCGAAGCTGACCTGCATTCACACATGAACAAACAAAAATATGCGAACATGCATTTCATATGCTAATTGTTGGGTTAGTTGTGATAATATCATCAAATAAATATTCAACTTGAACACATGATATGGAGGGATGGGAAAAGTATTCCTTTTGTACTAATCTTCACAAGAGTAAACTTACAATATGTGGTCGACACTGCTCCTCTTCAACTGGTCCTGGGCTCCTCTTCAACTGTCCTCCAACTACTTTTCTTTATACTTCTCTTTGCACAAGGATGGATAAAGGTTGGGACAAGGGGAATGCTCAATTGGGTATAGTCTCTTCACTATGATTTTCCTCCTTTCAAATGGGACCCTTACCCCTTATTTTATAGGCTAGAAGGAGCTAGGTATTTGGTTGAATGATTGGCCATGCATGGCCGAAAGGTTTAGTTAAATTACCCAAATTTTTGTGTTCCGTCAACAACTTTCCTTTTTTCGTGCTTTTGTAGGTACATGCGGGTTGTAGTGAGGCAACTAGCGTGTACACTCGTGATGTAGTGGAGTAGGGCATGTGGGCCTTTAAAAAGGGTGTTTTTTAAGAAGAGTTGTTCAGTACTGGCTTGGAAAAGAAGGCATATGGGATGGCCTGATGTTAGGTAAGTATGTTTGGTGAAAATTAGGGTTATAATAGTCACTACCAGTAAGGATGAGGTCATCAACATAAACGACAAGGATCATGAGATGGATTCCTACTTTCTTGGTATAGACATTAGGGTCAGAATGGAATCTAGAGAATCTGGTGTCAATAATAAAGTTGTCCATTTTGGCATACCAAGCTCAGGGAGCTTGCTTAAGACCATACAGAAATTTCTTAAGGAGACAAACAAGGCTAGAGACATTATGGACATAGCCAAGAGGTTGTTCCATGTATATTTCTTCTTGCAAATATTCATGCAAGAAGGCAGATTTAACATCCATCTAATGGACCTCCCATTTATGTGAGGTAGCAAGGGAAATAACAAGGCATATGGAATTCATTTTGGCTACAGGGGAAAAGCTTTCATTATAGTCATTTCCTTCAACTTGGGAAAATCCTTTTGCAACTATCCGATCCTTGTGTCTGTCAACACTTCCATCTGATGCATACATAGTTCTGTAGATCCATTTACATCTGACAAGTTTTCTTCCTTTTGGAAGAGGTACAAGATCCCAAGTATCTTTTTCCATTAAAGAATGATACTCTTCATTCATTTTTGTATCGCAATCTGGATGACTTGAAGCTTCTGCAAATGTATCTGGATCATGAGTCTCTGAAACTTGATCCAAAATATAAGATGCTCATTGGAACTATGAACGTGTCTGACATTGATATGAAGGATCATTGAGAAGATCACCAGTTTCTTCTTGTGTTGAACGGACCCATATAAGAAGCAGTGGATCTAGTGTTGGTTTAGGTTCAAAGGAATCATCTGGAGGAAGGTGAGCAGGCAGAGGTGGATTTGCATCCTCACTATCATCATTTGAATAAGAAACCAAAATAGGAATAGAAGAAGGAACAAACGTCAAAGATGGCTCGCAGGTTGAAGAAGGCATAATCGTCGAATTAGGCTCACAGGCCAAGAGATTTTCATCAAATTTAACATCTCTTCTAACAATAATTTCATTACAATGTGGTTGAATAAGTCTATAACCTTTGACATCTTCAGAATAACCAACAAATATACACTTCTCAATTTTATGCTGCAATGCTTTCCTTTTCTCATCAAGAATGTGAGCCCATGTTATACTGCCAAATACACGGAAGTGACTTACATTTGGTTTAATTTTAGTCCAAGATTCTTCTGGTGTTATACTTTTAAGATCCTTTGTGGGAGTGTGATTTACTATGTAATTTGCATAGTTGATGGCTTATGCCCAATACTTTAGATTTAATCCCTTAGATTGGATCATACAATTAGCCATTTATTTTAATGTGTGGTTCTTTCTCTTAGAAACACCATTTTGTTGTGGTGTATATGGAACAGTGTGTTGCATTTGGATGCCTTGTGTAGTGCAATAACTTGTAAAATTATTGTTCACATATACGCCTCCATTATATGTTCTTAACTTTTGAATTTGATGTCCAGATTTCTTTTCTACAAGGGCCTTGTAGGCCAAAACTTGTCAAAAACTTCGCTCTTAATTTTTCAGAAGTAAACCCAAGTACATCTGGAAAAGTCATGAATGAAAGTTAAGAAATATTTGCACCCAGAAAAAGGAGAAGAAATTGGACCACACAAATCACTGTGAACAAGCTACAAAGGGCTCGAGGTGTGCCAAGAGGCACGTTTGTCAAAACTGTCTCGATGATGTTTTCCAAGAACACAAACGGCACAAACACCATCTCTGCATGAAACATGAGGAAAACCATTCACCATTTGTTGATTGCATAGTCGCTGCAATGAGCGATAGTTTACATGACCAAACTGCTCATGCCAAAGTTTTCTCAACTCATCTCTATGAGAAACAAAAACTGATGAAAAATATGATGACCCAAAGATGTCAAACTTGTAAAACCTGGTAATATCATCAACAATTCCAGTTGCAAGAACATGCTTAGGATATTTTATATCCTTGATTACAACTTGGTGAGGTGAAAACTCTATTATTTTATCTTCACTTGAATGAGTGATTTGATATACTGATAGAAGGTTACAAAAAAGACTTGGAACACATAACACATCATTGAAATGACCATTATCTACTTGAATTGTTCCATATCCTACAACACTAAGAGATTTATCATCACCAACAAATATTTTCTTGGTGTTACATTCATTTAGAGCATAAAATATGTCTTTATCCTTAGCCATATGATAAGATACTCCATAATCAATAAGCCACTCGTCAGAAGAAGAAGTAGAAGTTGTATTGAAGGAGAAACCAAAAGCAGAAAGTGCATGTCCATGAGAAGAAGAAGAAGAAGTATAATCAATATTGATGTTGTGATTCTTTGTCACTTCTTAGCTGCCATATTCTTGAAACATTTGGACTCATCATGACCATCTTCATCACAAAACTTGCAATGTCTGTCAGTATTCTTATTTTTATATTTTGCTCCTTTGTCACCATTGGGAGTTGAAGTTGTTTGAGTGGGTTTGGGAACCTTATGTTGCTTGTTGTTGTAGTGAGGATGTTGCTTCTTGGGATTCTTGGGTTTATCTTTCTGTTGGGAAACTAAGGCTTTGTTGGAGGTACATGTAGTGTTGATCACTCCAAGTTGTACAAGGTTATCTTCCTCTCTAATCAAAGCAACACAAAAGGACTCAAGAGTGGGTTTTTTTATAAGATCTCCCTAGAGCCTCTGTCGTGGCATAAAAGGTAAATACAAACACAGAATATTCACTACCTAGCTTAGAGAGAGTAAGATAGATGCAACACTCTTCCTCCATCTTTATCTCACATTCTTCACATAAAATTCTGAGTGTTTTAAACTTAGATAGATAGTCTCTAATGCAAAAAAAAAAACTTGGATTTAAAGTTGGTACTTGATATTCTAATTGTTGTCCTCGAATAATATTGAGTTTACCTAACACAATTTCAATATTTTCCCAAGCTTCATCGGGGTCATCAATTTCTTTAAGGTGGAACCATAAATCAGGGGAGATGGACATTCTGATTATTCTATGTGCTTTGTCCCTCCTATTAGCCCATTTGAATTTCTTATCAACATCAGTGGGTTCGTTTTTATTTCCCAAGCTAATCTGGTACAAACTTTTACTTCTTAATAAATCCCCCATATGAGATTTCCAATGGAAGTAGTTGGTGCTAGTAAGTAAAATATTACTGGAAGAATCCATATTAAATATGTAGATAATGTGGATTTAAAAACTGAAACTGATGATCTGGATGGAAATATCTTGAAAAATTATGCGGTTAAAAAAAACGGCACTAAAAATGGACTTCGGATGTGAAAGTTATGCCATTTTTAAAAATGGCATAAACAATAACCAAAGGACCACGTGGTGGTGTAAGTTGTTTTATGAAGTGACCCACTTTTATAAAGAGAAGTGAGGATCACTTTTACAATGAAGTTACTTTATAAAAGAAAAGTTGCATGCAAAATAAATAACTCAAATAAAATATTAAAGCTACTTATAGTGATTCACTTTTATACTTGAAGTGAAATACACTTTACAATTTGAGCATGAACTTTTTCAAAAAAAGTAACAAAAAAAGAGACTTGAACCCAAGAACTCTTACTTAATAAGGCAACTTTTAACCAAATGGTCTAGCAAAACATATTGTATTGTTTAGCAAGAGGATTGTTGTTGTTGTTGTTGTGGAAGATGACCTTGAAGAGCGTGCTAAAAAAAACTATTTTCACACAAGAAATTTTTTTTGCTTCTTGATAACAACAATGGTTAGATCTCGGTTAGCTTACCTAGAAGATGCACCTTTTTCTATCTGTTTCTAATTTTTCGATATCGCACGGGGAATGGGGAAAAGAGCATGCACAAATCTAAAAGAGAAGCAACCTAGAAACAAATAGTATATAGCCGAAATAAAACCAAAATAATAATACTCTGCAAAAGTTTTAAAAATGTGTATTCAGGTTGTATACCTCCGGATCTGACTGAAATGATCATATCTTGGGAAAACAAAAACTTTTTCAAGTGAAACAAAAAGTGTTCCTGACTTAAACAAGCGCTCTGGACGTAATGGGACAATCCTATCAACCTAGAAATGTATGAAACTGACAGAAAATAGAGATGAGGCAACTCGGTTTCACGATCTCGATCTACAACAAGAGCAGGTCTTCAAACAGGCTCTGATACCATGTTCGACAACATAGGTATTCCAACAGAGGATGAACACCTTCAGTAATCACTCACATAATCAGATCAAAGATCAACACACTGAGTAAAACCCCTATGAGGAAACATCCACAACCCCAACCAATGCGGCCACTTGGAGCAGTTTATTAATGCAAAATAAAAAGATTACAAAGAGATTTTACAAGAGATTTTATCACAATCGATCATCGACAAATGGCCCTCCATGCTCTTTAAATAGAGATCATGAACCAATCAGGTGTTAAGCCACAAATCAATGGTCATTAAGATTGAGTAGAATATGAACCATCTGATTACTCTATGTCGAGAACATATCGTGACCGTCATATTTCCTAACTACAAATGCATACTAATGCATAATAAATAAACACACTAAGAAACACACTTTTACCTAATGACACATTAGACCAATTAGATATTAACTAAATCCTAAGTGTCTAAATATCCTAGCATCCTCAGGGATTTGAGGTGCATGGGAGAGATTCTCATGTGTGCAGATTGAAGAAGGCATTGTAATACAATGCATTATTCGGTCTACACACATGAGAATATCTCCCATGCACCTCAAAGCCCTAAGGAGGATCCCAAATTGTATTGCATTGTGGTTGGAGAGGATCCTATCATTCTTCTACTATATGTGGACGATCTCTTCATTACAAGGGCTGAGAGACTCATAGCTGGTTGCAAGGAGAGCCTTGCTTCAGAGTTCGAGATGAAAAAAATTGGTTTGATGCATTATTTCTTGGGATTGGTGGTTTGGCAGGAGCTTGGAAACATCTTTCTGGGATAGATCAGATATGTTGTTGACATTCTTAGGAGATTTTGAATGGAGGAATGTAGGCCCATGTCAGCTCCTATGATAACCAACTGGAAGAAGATTCATTCTTATGAGTCAGAGTTGGTTGATCCCACGTTGTATCGTTAGTTGATTGGTTCGTAGATGTATTTGGTCAACACCAGACCGGATCCTTGTTTTGTTGTCAACTCAGTCAGTTCATGGTGGAGCCTCGGAGAGTACACTGGGTGGCAGTGAAACATGTGTTCATGTACCTTATGGGTATGGTGGATTATGGCCTGAACTATAAGAGAGGGAATGGAGTTAGATTGACTGGCTACACTGATTTAGATTTGGAAGGATGTGCTTGTGACAAGAAGAGTACCTCAGGTTGTTTCTTTGGATTGGGATCAACAATAGTGTCTTGATTCAGTCAGAAGCCAAAGTTAGTGGCTTTGAGTTCAACAGAGGCTGATTATATGGCATCTAGTCAAGCCAGTTGTGAGGCCATTTGCCTTCTCAAGTTGTTGGTTATGATATTTGGTTTTCACATGAGGCCCGCGATGATCTACTGTGACAATCAAAGTTGCATTCAACTCTCTAAGAATCCATTTTTTTTATATAGTTCTAAGCACATCGAGATTAGATATCACTTCATCCAAGATTATGTTTAGAGAGGAGCAGTTGAGCTATAGTATATATTTATAGATGTCCAGGTGGCGGACATCCTCACTAAATCTTTGGGGAGAGGTAAGTTTGTGCCTTTCAGAGATAAGCTTGGAGTGGTGAGGAACACTTTCCTCGGTAAGAGGGAGTGTTAATTAAATTTATAAAGTATCAAGGACACGTGTTTCTCATCACCTAGGTGCCTAGGGGTGAGAAAGTGTCCAATGTGGTCCCTAGTGCATTAATTTCATGTCATGTGAAATTAAAAGTGACTTTATGAAATTTAACTGAAGTGGGTGAATGAAGAGACCTTTCATCTCAACCATCCATCTAATCTATCCTCCATTGTCAGATTAGATACCCCTTCACCTTCCCTCACGAGGTCGAGTTAGGGAAAGAGGCACCCATTTCATTGGCATTCTTCATGAGCTTTGAAGTGCAAGAGGAAGAGAGAGTTGAGATGAGAAAGAGGAGAATATTTTCAGGTAAGGGTATGCAAACCAAGGCATATTTTGGCACGCAAATCAAGGAGATAGTACATCAACATAGAGAGGTCGTACATTACAGATTTTGGGCAGTTTGTACAACTGTAACTTGGCATAGAAATCGAGATAAAGGACTGTACGATTTTTTGGGTGAGGTTGGCATGAAAATCAAGGCATCATACAGTCTTTAATTTTTGTAAATTTATTTCAGCAAGCTGGCACGCATTTTGTGGCAAACCGTACAACATTTGTTGTTGTGATAGTCATACTGCATATGATTTTCTGAGCATAGAAATCGAGGAGTTGTTGGCACGATTTTCCAAGATGGGTTTTGGGCACAAAAAACAAGATAAGTTTGTGTATTAATTGTTGAAGATGATTGTTGTAAGAGATTCTTTCTCAGAGCTTTGAAAATAATAAAAAAACCCTCTCTCATTGGTTTTCCCCTTATGGGTTTTTCCAAGATCAAAGTTAGACCAAACATCTCTGTGTTAATTTCTGGGTGCATTTATTTATTATTTATATTGTTGTAGTAGACTTCATGTGTTTCTGTTCTTGAGAATTTAATTTTTTGCTTACTAATTTGTAGCCTAAATTTACAATGTGGGTTGGGAATTAATCTATGTGTCTCAGTGAGACTTGAAACTAGGTCGGGGTCTGAAATTTCTACACTTTAGGCTATCTCATGATTATGGGATTTAGTAGTTGTCTCCTAGAGATCACACAAACAGTTGGTTCTAGTAGATTCCAAAACAAAGGCAAAATATGTGGCAACTGCAAAAGAAACAAAGGAGATTGTGTGGCTCAGGAAAATAGTCTTGGATTTAGTAGTTGTCTCTTGGATATCATACAAATAGTCAGTTCCAATAGATTCCACAACAGAGGAAAAATATGTGGCAACTGCAAAAGAAACAAAAGAGATTGTCTTGCTCGGGAAAATACTTGAATATTTGCAAGAGAAACTGGTGATTTCTACTCCTCTTTTGGTTGAAAATACTTTTGCAATCAAGTTGGCCAAGAATCCTAGATTCCATGATTAAACCAAGTACATAAAGACAAAGTAACATTTGATTCAATATCATGTAGAGGAAAATCCTATTCACTTGAGACATCGTTCCTCAAATGAGCAAATTGCGGACATCTTCACCAAAGCACTTGGAAGAGAAAAAATTGAAAATTTTAGAATGATGCTTGGATGCACAAACACCCCTTTGAACAAAGCAGGAGAATGCTAGATACCTAATTCTTAGGGGTTGAGGTACATTGTAAATATTAAGCTAGAAAAAATATGAAGAGTCATAGGTGAATGCCAAGAGTCATTGAAGGTCTTGGGAGATGAAACCAAGTGTCATCTCCTCAATTTATTTATGTATGGATCACATTAATGAAATGCACACATCTGTGGAGTTATTCTCTCTGCCCATTAGTAAGATTCTACTAAAACTATAGAAATTCTTACAAAAAGAATGAGAGATAGTTACCAAATAATTTCTCGATTTTCTTTATTACCAAGGATTATAGGATGAACAAAGTCCTTGGCAAGTCCAAACAAGAAAGAACTATCCAGGTACAATTTTCATCATCTATATGGGATAGCTACAATCTCGATCAAACAAAGAAGTCTCCAACTATCATAGATGCTATATGCTAGCTCTTTGTATCACTCTCAAGAAAAGAATAAGCAAAGAAGCATGCAAGGCAATAATCACAAGCTCTAGTTTCAAATCACTCAGAAAAACCCAGAACTGTTGCACCTTAAATGCTTGTACAATATATAGAAGAATGAGTAAGAATCTAGGTAATATAGAAGATAGAAGGGAAGTAAGAATAATATCTAACAAAAATAGCCCTTGTTTTTTGCGTGAAAATAATGTGTATGAAGAAACTACTCCAAACATTCGCCCTCCTTCCATAAAAACCACCTGCAAGAGAAATTACACTTGTGTATGGCTAAATTTTTCTTTTAATGCAATTTTTTCATGCCTAAAATAGGTCCAATGCATTTTTCTCATGCCTAAAATAGGCCCTACGAATTTCCTAGAGAATCCCCTAAAATTAAGCCTTAAATTATGGAATAAGTGAGAACAAGAAATAGTATGGTGCTAGGGTAATTTTAAGAAAGAAAGACATTTGAAAATAGGATGTGGATTCCCTTAATAATGAACACCCCTCTATAGGTAAAAATAGTAGGTTCATAAATGTAATGATCCCAAGCCATTATGCCAGGATCATCATGGTTTTGGTGTCTTTTAAAACTTTTTATGGTTGTGGTATTTCGTCAAACACTTTACTGACCTACTTGTTTAGATGTGTTTACTTGCAGGATGGCCTCTTGATTTTGGCCTTAGGGTTTAATGATGTGTTATATATGTGTTGCAACAATAAACAAGAAGATATAACCATGGAACATACCTCAACCATACACAATATGATAGACAAGCCAAAACATCTCAAAACTGCTTTTATTCATGAAATAGAGAAACCTGCTACAATGAAGATGTCGATCTGGAATGCTCAACAGATGGCCAAGAAGATAGACAACAGAGCTACTACAAAATGCTCCAATAGAAGACTACAATAAGCCTCCGAAGCCTGGATATACAATGAATACTGAATACAAGTAGATATAGGCCATAAGAATGTTAAACCCCCTAGCAGGAAGGTGCCACGCCCTGCTGGATAGCTGAAGCTCCTCAACAATTCGTTCCTACTTCCAAAAGTGTCTAATCACCCCAAGAAATATGCCAACTGATAGATTGAAAACTGTAAGGACAACCCAAGTTCCCAAATCTCCAAATTCACTCTCAAACCTTATGGATCTGAACTCCTCCATTGACTGGTGCACCCCCTAGATGCCTGAAACCCTAGATAATTCGACCTGGGTGAATGAGGCCTCCAAACCTCCTGAAACTCTCCAAAATGATAGATTGGGCAATCAAAAACCCCTGGAAGAAGTTTCAAGGTTATATATGAGGTATAGCCTCCTAGATCTGCAAATCAATGAATCACCAAATCATCCTCTCTCTCCCAAAGTCGTCCCAACCTGTAGATGATGATCTAGCTATGGTAACTCCTCAAGAATGGACTAGATCTAATGTCGAAAGCCTTGCAATGAATATCCAGGTGATAGAATCTCCAAAAGCCCTGCCAATTACTTGCAATGAATCTCTCTCCAAGAATGATGCAACCCCCCTTGCTGGAAACCCCCAACTGGTGCGCCCTCTCTCCATATGCACAAGTAACTGATGTGGAATCCTCCTGCAACTGAGTAGATATGGAACTAGAATGGTGTGGGAGCGTATTGCATCTTCGAGACCAAGCTTGGGACAAGCTTGGTGGAATCTTTCACCACTGAATCGTCCTATAGGGTGTGTTAAGTCAAAACCCTCAAAACCCCCAATGTTGGGCTTACTAGCTAGAAGCCAGATATGAAAATATGATCATACATGAAGTAATGAGTAGAGGCCCTTGCCTTTCCTTTATAATTTTTGGCTCACCTTATCCCTCCAAAGTGACTTTCATTTTATTAATATTTAATTAATTAATTAAATCACTTTAATTAATTAATTAACCTTTTTACC
>SNQJ01S0003656.1:465240-482926 GCA_010110895.2 Picea sitchensis | reverse complement strand
AATATCCTCTACCAAGGATTGATGACCTCTTTGATCAATTGAAGGATGCAAGGATATTTTCAAAGATAGATCTCAGATCAGGATACCATCAGGTAAGAATTAAATAAGAAGATATTAGCAAGTCCGCCTCCAGGACAAGGTATGGTCATTATGAGTTCACGGTGGTACTGTTTGGATTGTCAAATGCACCAATTGTTTTCATGTGCTTAATGAATAGTGTTTTTCGAGAGTAATTGGACAAGTTTGTCATTGTCTTTTTGGATGACATTCTTATATATTCCAAGTCAGAGGAAGACCATGAACATCGTTTAAGGATGGTGTTGCAAGTATTAAGGGAGCATTAGTTGTATGCCAAATTGAGCAAGTGCTCATTTTATCAAAAACAAATTCATTATTTGGGGAATATCATCTTAGGAGATGGGATAGCAGTGGACCCTGAGAAGGTAGAAGCCATTAGAGAATGGTCAACACCAAAGAATGTGACAGAGGTCAGATCTTTCATGGGCCTTGCAGGTTACTACAGGAGATTCATTGGAGGATTCTCGAAGATAGCACACCCAATCACTTCCTTGAAAAGGAAAGGTATGAATTTTTAGTGGGTGACAGACTATGAAAGGAGTTTCCAACATTTGAAACAATTATTGACAAGTGCTCCAATACTAACGATCGTAGACCCAAATGAAGATTTCATTGTATGCACAGATGCATGTAATGAAGGACTGGGTGGAGTCCTTAGTCAAAATGAATTTGTGATATGTTATGAATCAAGGAAGTTGAAGGAGCATGAAAGAAACTATGCCACTCATGATTTGGATTTGGTAGTCATAGTGCATGCCCTGAGGAAATGGAGACACTACCTCATGGGAAAGAGGTTTGAGCCAAGAACAGACCACAATGGTTTGAATTTTTTATTTGATCAGCCAAATCTAAATTCTAGACAAAGCAGATGGTTATAATTTTTAAGCGAATATGACTTTGATATAAGGCATATCAAAGGGAAAGAAAATAAAGTGGCTGATGCACTCAGCAGGAGGGTGCATGAGCTTCATGCTACAACCATTAGCATGTATCATATTGATGTTAAAAGAAAATTTCTGGAGGCTACAAATACAGATCTGTAGTACAGAGAACTAGTAGCAATGCTACAGCAAGGTAAGACACCACAGAGGATGGATAATTATAAGTTGGGAGTAGATGGAATACTGTTGCACAAGAACATAATTTTTTACCAAATGTCCAGAACTTCAAACGTATAATTTTTCATGAGATGCATAATGCTCCTTAAGCAGGACACCCTGGATATCAAAAAACTGTAACAATGGTCAAGAGCCAATACTTTTGGCCAGGTATGAAGAGAGAAATTGCATAATACATCACTAGGTATATGGAGTGCCAGAAAGTTAAAACAGAGCATAGGCACCCAACAGGATTGTTGCAACCTTTGTCCATTCCTGAATGGAATTGGTAAGTGGTGAAAATGGATTTTATTACGGGATTGCCCAAAACATGCAAGCTACATGATTTGATTATGGTAGTGGTGGACAAGCTTACAAAAGTTGCCCATTTTATTCCACTAAAAACTACTCATAAAGCAACAAATGTTGTTGATATTTTCATGAAGGAAGTGGCACGATTGCATGGAATTCCTAAAACGATTGTGTCTGACAGAGATCCGAAATTCACCTCGAATTTATGGAAAGGATTGTTCAAAGGATTCAGAACAAATCTGAACTTTAGTACATCTTATCATCCCGAGTCTGATGGACAGACGGAAAGAGTGAATAGGGTGATAGAAGATATGTTGAGAATGTATGTGATGGACAAACCATCGAAATGGGAAGACTACCTACACTTGATAGAATTCACTTATAACAATGGGTATCAGGCATCATTGAAAATGATCCCATTTGAAGCACTTTACAGCAGAAGGTGCAATACTCCAGTAAGCTAGGATAATCCAGTTGATAGAACACTAGTCGGGCCAGAGTTGCTCAAGGAGATGGAGGACCAAATGTTAAAAATTAAGCAGAATTTGAAAGCTGCCCAAGATAGACAGAAAAGTTATGCTGATAAAAACATAATCCATAGAGAATTCAAAGTGGGTGATCATGTTTTCCTGAAAGTGAAAGCTAACAGGAGTTCCCTGAAATTGGGAAGCTGCGCCAAGTTAGCAGCCAGATTTTGTGGACCATTTGAAATCCTAGAAAGGATTGGTCCTGTTGCTTATATGATTGCATTGCCTACATCTATGTCTGTTCATAATGTCTTCCATGTATCATTGCTAAAGAAATATATACTCGATGTTAAGCATGTTATTGATTGGAATGTTTTTCAGGTGGAGCAAGAAGGCATTTTCCAAGTGCATCCAGTGCGCATCCTGGATCGAAAAATCAAACAACTCTGGAATCAAGCCATAGGGCTTGTAAAGGTCCAATGGACCTGGTACGAACCTGAAGACACTACTTGGGAGCATGAGGATGCAATGCGGGCAGAGTACCCACATCTTTTTGAAGAATTTTGAAAATTTTGTTGTATATGGATACATGATGCACTAAGGACAGTGCATAAATAAGGGGAGGGGATTGTAATATCCCTCGACTGAACCTAAATGTAAATATAATCCAAGTATATTTAAGCTAGTGAGTTGTTTAGACATCATTTTTGTAATACACCTTTCATGGCATGGTGCGCGCATATACTGTGCAGTAAAGGGATGTAATGTGCACATTTTGAATACCATGTGTAGTAAGTAAGGTGCGAACAACCTTAAAGACAGAGGATACAACGCATAGTAACAAAGTGCACATGATATTAAGGTCAACGAAACTTTGTGTATATAATTTGCTTTATAGGTTGGTGAGCCAGTATTATAAGCCAGAATGCTTATGTCTTGGAATTAGGCTAGCGCGCCTAGATGTCAAGGGCCAATGCGCCTACTTTGTACTTGACTCATGATTAATATAAAATACATCACTGCGCGCAGACCGACCACGATAAAAGAGATGGGGGACTGAACTTCACCAGTTAGGGTAAGGGAGGGCCAAAAGTCAAGGAATATTATATTAATATTTCCTAAAACATAAAGTATGGATAATTAGTTTATTCTAAGTTCTAAAGTTGGGGGCAAGTGGAAAAAAGTAACTTCCGATATGACAAGTGTCAAGTTGGGGACATGCATTCATATCGTGGGGGAAACTTAGCCCAGAGGGGGACTTAGGGGAGAAGGGACAAGCGGAAAAATAGGGGGAAACCACCAAGGGACCATTTTTTGACACACTGTTCAGAGTGATTCCAAAAACACACTCAGTTATCCAGTCAATGAATCCATGACCATTTTCACTCATACATTCTGTTATCTTAGAGACAACCATTCCACCTTTTCGAAACCTGTTTTCCCGTCCCTTTTGGTTGGTGTACTTGGCTAGCTTGGAGCAGGATTGAAGAAGCGGGTTGTCAGGCCCGTGAGCAGTTCTCTGGGCGAGAGAATTGTTGTGGATTGATTTCTGTTGGTGCTAGACCTTAGCTACAATGCTCTGAGACATCTGGTTCAGCCTGTTGTTGAAGCCCTGGAAGGGAAGTGGGGCAGTCGAGGGACTGTTGAGCAGAGAAGGGGCACACTTCCTTGGGTGGGACAGGCATGTGGGGAATGAGAGGTTGTAGCGTGTTAGTTGAGTAAGCACTTGAGATGGAGTCTTTCCTGTTGTCCATGATCCTTAGCCTGGATAGGAATCCCTTACCCTGGGTGGAGTTCAGTCCCTGCTCGGGGGTGATTCACTGTTGAGAGTGATGAACAATGTAGTCTATGGCTGGGAGGTTCGTGGATGGTCTGTAAGCAGTTGGTGACAATATTTCTAAGATAAGTACCAATTGTATGATATATGGATATGTTGTTTTGTTATTTACATACCCATATTACAGATTTTATCATATATGTGACTATGTTGCTTGTGTGCTTATGGGTAATTTCCTATAAATGAGGCATATCAGTAATCACTATTATTTTAATATAAAATTCGTATGTTACAGAAAGTAATGGTTTGTTTATGTTTAGAAGTAAATCTTCCGCGAGCATGTTGTATGTATATGTTTTAGTTGCATGCAGTCTAAAGAGTAAATTTATGTGGCATTGCTTAGTTGAGTACTGGGTATGCTACTGTATGTTCTGCAGTAAGGGAACGAAAGACGTTCCCTAGAGTAGCATGTCCCGGCCTCTTGGCTAGGAATGTTAGCAACTGGCATCAGAGCATGAGTGGTTGCTCTGGAGTGGCGTACCCCGACCTCAGGTTGGTCGAGGGGTTCGTTACACTGCCAAAAGTGTCCAATCACCCCAAGAAATATGCCAACTGACAGATCGACAACTGTAAGGACAACCCAGGTGCCCAAATCTCCAAAGTCACTCTCAAACTCTGTGGATCTGAACTCCTCCACTGAATGGTGTGCCCCCCTGGATGCCTAAAACCCTAGATAATTTGGCCCGGGTGAATGAGGCCTCCAAACCTCCTAGAACTCTCCAAAATGATAGATCGGGCAATCACAAACCCCTAGAAGAAGTTTCAAGGTCAGATATGAGGTTTAGCCTCTTAGATCTTCAAATCACTGAATCACCAAATCGTCCTCTCTCTCCCAAAGCCGTCCCAACCTGTAGATGATGATCTAGCCATGGTAACTCCTCAAGAATGGACTAGATCTGATGTCCAAAACCCTGTAATGAATACCCATGTGATAGAATCTCCAAAAGCCCTGCCAATCACCTGCAATGAATATCTCTCCAAGAATGGTGCGCTCCACCTTGCTGGAAACCCCTAACTGGTGTGCCCTCTCTCTATCTACACAAGTAACTGATGTGGAATCCTCCTGCAACTGAGTAGATCTGGAACTAGAATGGTGTGGGAATGTATTGCATCTCCGAGACTAAGCTTGAGACAAGCTAGGTGGAATCTTTCACCACTGAATCGTCCTCTAGGGTTTGTTAAGTCACTTCTCACCATCCCATCTTGTAGTGTTGCTTCTCCCAATTCCAATGAGCTATTACACTGAAAGGTTCCTCCAAGCAATGTGCCCAAAATGACCTCTTCAATGAATTCAATTGACTTATAGCTCAAAATAGTCAAAATCATGGAAATCGTCGGAATGCAACGGAACCAAAGCCAACCTGTGCGGAATGACTCATAATGATGGAATATGATGGGCAATGTGAGATGGACCCCACAATGCCTCTCAGTAACCCCTGTACTCTCTATAATACCCATCTAGCTACTCTGGTCATCATAAACCCCTGCACTGTGATGATGTCCCAAAGTGGGGACATTACAATAAACATAGAATGAAAGGCTCCTCTAGGCCCAACACTCCCTAGGTAAGGTCATATGAAAACCTATTGAGGTTCTTAGTGTCCCAAAATAGCAAGTACACATCATGCAGGCCCACCAAGACCCTCTCGACCATGCTAAAACATAATTGTTCCCTAAAATTTCAAAGTGCTTAGAATGGCTTTAAATCTAACACTGGCAGTGCACACCATACTTGGTACCCAAAAGTCTAGTCACAACTAAAAATAATTTAATCTCTACATCAATTGAAGCTCGAACCATAGGCAAGTCTACCAACTAGATTCTCAAATATGTAATCATTCTGTCAATAAGACCACTCTCCACTCTCAGGAATTGCTAAAAATAGCAACTTCTGAGATTTGCTTCAAATTCAAATTCCCTGCACATCTCCCCAAAGGTATCCAAAACTATGATCAAATCTTGAAAAATACAAGTCTGCAAAAACCAACCTTACCATACCCTTTGGAGGTATCCTCCAATACCTACTCTAAACGCTGAACTAAACCTGTAAGTATGGTGCACCTGCTCCCCTAAAGCTTTGTCCATTGGATGTACCTGTATATATGTTTGACATACCCAAGAACTGTTCTACCAACAACATTTGAATAAGAAAAGATGCAACCATGTGCCAAGTCTGAAGAAACACTCACAAACATGCCGCTGCCATATTGATGAATTGACCAATCCATCCCATGTAGTTATGAACAAAATAAGATGGCACTCAAGTTGGATTTTGAAGAAATCCAATTTGGGTGCTAACAACTCCCTATTGATTTTTTTTAGATTTTGGACTTTTTAGTGGAATCTTATTGTAGTTCTATTAATTATTTGGGCATCCCCTTGTCACTTGGCAAGCTTGGATCAGAAGGGTGGCAACCCATTCTGTACAAGACAAGAAGAAAAATTGCAAGATTGTGTTCTCAGTCACCAAACCTGCAAGCTAAAATAATCCTAATTAGTTAAAAGCACATGCACTAAATTTATGAAAGATTAGATAAGTTTGGATAAAGATTATATAAGATCACGATGAGCAATAAAGATACAATTTAATTTTGGTGCATAGTGAAACTGGGTGTTGGGCAATCCACAAAACACCATGGCAAGAAAGAATCTATCACCTTTGTGGCACCAAGAGGGTTGAAGATGAAAAGCACCTTCTCTTAGAGTGCCCTGTGTATACCCAAATTAGATCCCAATTTCAAAATATTTGTCACAATACCAACCTTCCTAACCTTCTAAGTCATGAACACTTTAGTGATCTTGGAACGCTTCTCTTAATACTTTTCAAGCATCGAAATAACATTTTAAAGAAATCCAAGTAATCTCTTACTTTTCTTAAGGTCTGATAGACCAATTTTGGTCTCAGTGAACGTTAACCATCGTCATCATCATAAAACTTGAAGATCATCTTCATCTTCAATCTCAAGCCTTATCATAATATTGGATTATAAATATGTACACTTGGCAATATAAAGATAACGAAATCAAAATTTTGAAAATATTGATGGTTTTTGCTCTTTCTCTCATCTGTTGCTGCTTTGAAAGCTAACAACACCTAACTATGTATTTTGGAAGGGAGGTAAACTTTTTGTTTTAACAAGCAGAATAGTTGAGGAAAGACCATTGTGGAGAATCAGTAGTGTTTAGCTTTGTTTATGAGAGTGGCACTGTGTCTCTGATCCACGCTCTACTTGGATGAATGCATCCTTTTTTTAGTGCTCCCAGCTGTGAGGGGCACTAGGGTCCAAATCCAGGAAATACCTGGGAGCCTCTTGCCCCCCATGATCAAGAACTGTGTGGAGTTGCAGACTTTGATCCTGGGACATGGATTGTCCTTCCAACATGCAGTCCTCCATGTCTAAACAACAGCAGCAGGCCCCTTACTTGAGATGTGAGACACACCGTGGATCAACTCTTCTTTCAGTTCTCCTTGACAGTGTTATATCATGAGTTTTTTTCTTTTCATCCATGGATGCTAGAAGAGACATAATTACGGAGGTGGACGACAGCTTTTTCTCCTCTTCAGGTGACAGGTCCAGAGGGCACTGAGGCTGCCTCTCCTTCCAACATGCAGTCCTCCATGTCTAAACAACAGCAGCAGGCCCCTTACTTGAGATGTTAGACACACCGTGGATCAACTCTTCTTTCAGTTCTCCTTGACAGTGTTATATCATGAGTTTTTTTCTTTTCGTCCATGGATGCTAGAAGAGACATAATTACGGAGGTGGACGACAGCTTTTCCTCGTCTTCAGGTGACAGGTCCAGGGGGCACTGAGGCTGCATCTCCTCCGGAGCATCCTTGAGAGAATTTGGGTGTCTTTGGCCTTTGGACCTTCAGCATTCCATGTACTACTCCATGATTTCTAGCAGCACCTTTTTTTCCTAGATATTAGAGTTTAGATCTGCTGGTGGTCTTTATATAGGAGTGGCCCTTGAATTCCCAGTGTATTATACTCTGGTACTCAGCGGTCCCATTGACCTATTTGTGGTCACCTGTTGGACATTGATAAAATTATCCACTGATTTAGGACAAACTTTTGACACTGATTTAGGACAAACTTCTTTAGCCGGCACAACTAGTTGGTAAAAATTAAGTTTATGATTTTTCAATACCTCCGTGGAGACAATTTAACAATATAGAACCTGTTTTGTGAGTGACCAAATTTTAGGAATCATGTATCAGGATTCATAACACTTTTTCAGTGTTTGGAATAATCCTTCTATGTTTTATTTGGATGATTGCTCCTCTCATCTATAATTGCACTACACAGTAGTTGGGATTTACTTTTAACAATGACATGATGGATGCAGGCAACCTTTCTAAGACCAGCTGCTATGATTGGTACAGAAGATCGTATTGTAAATAAGTGGGCCCAGATAGCAAAGAAGTGGAGTGTTCTTCCCATTACTGGAGATGGTTCCACAAGGTATGATATTTATGCTGCTTGAGAAACCCTTCAAAACCTGGTTTTAGTTTTAAATAGTGAATTCATTCCTAAAAACTGGATTTAGTTTTTGAAAAATTGAAATTTATTAATTTTCAAGAGTAGCCACATTGTTTCTTGAATAATTTTTAAATGACGTCTGTATCTTGTCAGGCTTCAACCAGTTTATGTAATTGATGTTGCTGCTGCAATTATTGCGGCTTTGAAAGATGATGGCACGAACATAGGAAAGACTTATGAGCTTGGGGGTCCAGATGTGTTCATCATAGAACAACTGGTATTATTCTATTTTCTAAATGATTTGGTCTTCAATGATTGTACTGTTAAAATTTTGTTTCATAAATATATCTCTTGGCACAGTTTTCTGACTGGCTAGCAAATCTGAAATTCTCTGTAGGTCCACTTGATGTTTGAAACGATACGAGAAGAGCCTCGTTTCATAAAAATTCCTATCCTAATTGCTAGGGTATGTATCAAATCTACGAGAATGATCTGTCAGAGAAGGTGACTTGTTAATTGAGGATGAGAATTTTATGTTCCTTCTTGCACATAATAATTATCAAATCTATTGCAGCTTATTTCGTCACCCAGAGAGTTCTTGCTGAACAAAGTCCCTTTTTCACTTCCAACACCTGAAATCTTTAACCAGGATTATGTGGACTCACTTTTAGCTGATAATGTGGTGTCTCAAGATGGTATGTGGCTCCTTTCAGTTTTCATACTTTTGCCCAGTGCATTAGAATATCAATAAAGCTTCTCATGACGTCTTTTTTTTCTGTTTGCATTTGTCAGCATTAACATTTACAGACTTAAGTGTGGTTCCCCACAAGCTAAAGGGCTACCCTATCGAATTTCTTTTCCAGTATCGTACTGGGGGTCCATCATTTGGTGCAACCTTGGGTGAACGTATCTCTGGTGCAGGATTCTAGGTTCTAACATGGTAGAAACTATGTTATCTTGTGCGGGAATCTAACACAGGGAATCTAAAGAATACTGCTTTGGAGTATATTTTTATTTTGTTTCCTCTGTATGAGAAGCGAATTGCATCTCTGAAAGGTACAGAGACTACTTTTCAGGATTTTATTGATTGACATGAATGTAGCTGGGGAACATATGAGTTTCACCCAGGGAATAAAGTGAATGCTAAGCTTTGAATGAAACACTCAGCTCCTGTTTATTAATGCAAAATGACAATGGGTCAAGGCAGCTTTCCTGAATCAAATTGCCAGTGGTGCAGGCACATAAATCAATGTTGCCAGATGTGTTGGCTGCTCCTGTTTGATCCCTCCAAATTTCGAGATATATCATTTGAGCACCACTGAAGACGTATAACTCATCTAAATGTGGTTTACACAGGCTTTAGAGATATAAAGCATATAAACGTGGTTTGCATACGCTTTTGAGGATCATATGACTCCTTGATCGGATTGGGTCAACCCAGTGACATGTTGCTGAGTTGGAGCACTCGGAATTAATTGACGAGAGAAGTGAGTAATTGACGAGAGAAGTGAGGTGCACTTTGCAGCAAACGTGGAAGAGATGTGTGTAATGTGTGCGCCTAAATTAAAATGGAAAAAATGATTTCCGTTTTAATGTAAAAGAAATACTGAACTTAAAAAAAATTTAAAAAAATTAGTATAGATCCATTTTAATTTTGAATGAAACTCTGAATCTGATTTTTTTAATGAATCTCAATGTTAAATAGGTTTGAGGTAAACATAAATCTATGCTAGTATATATGTTGTTGATTGCAGCTTCATGAGACATTCTCGTTCTCCTCTGCACTGAGTTGAGACATATGTGAGAGAGCCCATGTGATGGGTGTGTCATACTCTTTTGGACTGAGTTGAGATGATGTGTGGTCTCTTGTCATGTTCCTCTGGACTGAGTTGAGACGACTTGAAATGGTCTCTTGTCTGACTCCTATGGACTTAGTTGAGTCGACATGAGATGGCTCTCCAGATGGCACTGCTATGGACTTATTTGAGTTGATCTGTTGAGAGTAACGTCCCTATGGCTGAGCACATGTGGATGTGTCCCTCGTGGCTGAGAACTAGAGGATGTGTGGATCCCTTGCTATATTGTCTGAGAGTAAGATTTGTTGTAACCCTAATTTGTGTTGTAAAGGGTACAAGTCGACGCCACCATGTAAAATATAATTAATATTGTGTAATGATTAATTATATTATTCAGTTGAAGAGGTTGATATTATTGTGCCAATAGACACATCCTTTTGATGTGTTAGGTCTTGTATAAATATGAGTAGATCCCCAATGTGGATCTAACACACTCACACACTTGTAACATTCTCTCAAGACAATTTGTACGAAGTGCACACTTCTCTTAGGCGCAAGTTTCTAGGTCAAGCAACCTCTTGTGTGCTCTAAGGTTCATGGTGTGGGGAATCTTCTCTTGACTCTATAGAAAAGGATTACTGGGGTTTTCCCTTGATTGAGAAGGGTTTTCCCATGATAAACGCTTGTGTTCTTGTGCATGGTTATTCTTCTTTTAATCTTGGTTATTGCAACACTTGTGCGTGGTATTGTTGCATTGTTTATGGTTCAAGTACATGCTAAATTGAAATAAACCACATGTGCATGAGCTAAGCATTAAAATTCAACATGGTATCGAAGAAAAGTTCCTGAAGAGCCATTGCACAAGCCATTGAAAAGCCAATGACGACCTTCTTGCTGCAACTGTAAAAACGACCCTCCTTTTGTTAGTTTTTGCACCTTCCACTTGAATGTTGGGGATAAATTTTGCATAGGAGTGTATGACCTCCTTCAGCGTAGCTCTAACAACTCTTAGATTCAAAATCGGAGAAGTTTTGATTTTTGGCCCCTAGGGTTTCTAGGGTTTTTGCAGAATTTTGACCCTAGGGTTTCTATAGCTCATTGAAAGATTTTTGCAAGCTCACCAAGGTTCTTCTGACTTTCCAAGGCTTATTGTTGGCAATCATAAGTCCAACGAAACCTAAGCTTGCTAGCCTAGCCTAGCCATTAGGTTTCCTAGCATAGTGATTAGGGTTTGTGAAGAATCTGCAAACCATGAGGAACGAAACTTTGGTGGAAGATAGGCTTGATGGATCAAGCAACTTTAGCTCCTGGAAATCAAGACTACAAATCACTCTGGAAAAGGATGACCAATTGAGTTTGACAAAAAAGACTCTACCAGAAACAACTACCAATGAAGAGAAGGATGATTGGAAGGTAGATGACATCGAAGCAAGGAAGATAATCATCTATTCAGTGAGAGATCATCTACTACCACATATTTCTACCTTGAAAACAACTTATGAAACGTATGATGCATTAAAGAGGATTTTTGAGAGAAACAACACAAACAGAGCTCTTCCATTGAAACACCAACTTCAAAATATCAAGATGACAAAATCCCACACCATTGCCACCTTCTTCATGAGGATCTCAGAGATCAGAGATCAGTGAGGTGCCATTGGAGAAACCATAATAGATAGAGAACTTGTCATGACTACTCTCAATGCTCTTCCAAGACATTGGGAGCCATTTCTTCAAAGTATCAATGGAAGAGCAGATCTAGCTGAGTTTGATCATCTATGGACATGTTGCACCCATGAAGAAACCAAACTTATAGCTAGACGAGTGCAAGAGTCCCATCATGATGACAATCAAGCTCTTGCCTCTCATGCAAAGAGAGGAAGAAGAAATAGAAGAAGTTTCAGCAAAGCATTCAAAGACAAAAAAACTTCAGACAAGAAAACTTCAGCAACTTCAACAACTCCAAGTCATGAACAAAGAAAAGACATATCAAGCATTCAATGTTTCAGATGTGACAAATATGGACACATTGCGAGAAATTGTCCTACCATGAAGAAATGAAGACAACTTGCACCCATTGCCAATGTTGATTCAGAACCACATCGAAGAGATGAAGACACAAAAGACGAATCATTCTTCTTCATATCAAAACTCTCAGGTACAGTTCCTACATATAGTGACATTTGGTTAATTGGCAGTGGTGATTCCAAACACATGTCTAGATGCAGAGAACATCTTACAGACCTTGTTGAGAAAGAGTCTTGTCTACATGTTGTACTTGGAGATAATTCGAGATATACTGTGAAAGGAGTTGAAAATTCTACATTCCTACTAGATTCTGGCATACAACTTCAGTTGAGTGAGGTACTATATGTACCTAGGATGAAGAGGAACCTTGTCTCTGTTTCTTCCTTAGAGGATAAAGGCTACAAGGTTACCTTCCCTGAAGGAAAATTTCTTGCATGGCACAAGAACTCACACATGGATTATGCCCGGGTGATTGGTGTTCGAGAAAATAGTTTGTACAGATTGATTGTTCGAATAGTCCAGGCCCTATTACATGATACTATCAGTTTGAGCGAGGTAGGGCATAGGAGACTTGCTCATTTACATAATAGATCCCTTCTCGCTCTGGGGAAGATGGTAACATGCCTTCCAGAGATACATTTTCAACATAATGGTGTTTGTAGAGGTTGTTCTCTTGGAAATAATGTCAAGGGGTCCTTCTTGAGCAGTGACAACAGATCCAAGGGGATGTTGGACTTGATACATTCAGATGTTTGTGGACCCATGATTGTTGCTTCCTTGAACATATATTTGTACTATGTGTTATTCATTGATGATCACTCTCGGAAGACGTGGATTTATTTCTTGAAGACCAAGGATGGTGATCCAGGTGGATATATGTGGCCACCCACCTTTTCCAACTGGCTCAAAACAATTTTCTAGCAATTATGGTAATTTACTATTTTTAGCAATTTTTTTCGGGTCCCAAACTTTCAAGGTCATTTTGAGGCCCTAAACGACATTTTTGAGAAAACGGGGAGCAACATGGAATTTTCTTCAATGTTGCTCACATCAAAAGTTGTAGTCCTCGGATAGATCTTTCTAACGATGTATCGAGTGCCCCAAACGGAAATAGTATGAAAAAGTTATGCCCCCAGGAAGTTGACGTATCAACTACCTCCATCGGGGCCCACAAACCTTTTGGATTTTCATCTTTCAGGGTTAGGGTTTTGGATTTTCCTTATGTTAAAAAGTCCCTTAGAGCGTCATTGTAATAATCATCTTCTTGCGAATGCAAGTAGCCGTCACATCTCTTCTCAGAGATAAGCTGCCACCATTCTAGCGAGTCTTTCACTCTGTATTTTTATAGTCTTTGTACATTTCTTTCATTAATAGAAATCATGTATTATTTCATCTTTGTTTTTATGGTTGCATCTCTGATACATTCATGTTATATTATTGGATATCTGTGATATCTTTGTGCATTTCTTTATTATATCTTCGCTCTCATTTTGTGCCAAAAATAATCTGGATCAGATGGAGTCCTTGTGATATTTAAAGAGTTTAAAGTTAATGTTGAGAACCTGACCGCGAGGAGGATCAAGGTGCTGAGATTAGATAATGGAGGAGAGTACACCTCCAAGGATTTCAGTGATTTTTGAATTGAGGCATGGATCAAGAGGGAGTACATTGTTCCTTATAACCCTCAGCAGAATGGGGTTGCAAAGAGGAAGAACATAACCATTATTGAGGCAACCAAAGAAATGATACATGATCAAAATCTACCTATGATTCTGTGGGAAAATGCATCCATGACAATTGTGTATGTTCATAACATGAGTCCTCATCAGATTCTGAGGAAGATGACTCCCAAAGAAGCTTTCACTGGAGTGAATCCTGAGGTTGGACACTTTAGGATATTTGGGTGTCCAGTATACAATCATGTACCAAAGGAGAAGAGAACCAAGATAGACCCTTCAAGAAGAAAGAGTACATTTGTGGGGTACAGTGAATCTTCGAAGTCATATCGGATATACATCCCTAGTCAGAGGTAGATCGAAGTTAGCAGAGATGTCACCTTTGAGGAAGAGATAGCCTTTCGAAGATCCAGAGAATCTCAGATGAAGATTGATAGTGAGAAGAATGAAGAGACAATATCTTCTCCCCCTTCAATAGTTCATAGGGAGACAATTATTGATCCAATTGATCCTGTAGCTCCAGTTGATGTTCCCATAGACATTGCAGTAGGCCATCAGAGGCCTGCTTGGGCTCGACAGACTTTGCAGGAGGCAGAGGGACATGCAGCTCCTCGTGGAAAATTCCGAGAGAGCGAGAGACCACAGATATTTTTGAGCTATATTTCAGCTATGAGCCACATCATTGATACTAAGCCTTCTTGTCATGGAAAAGTAGCAGGTCAGTAGGTTTGGCAAGATGCCATGACTGAACAATATCAGTCCATCATGAAGAATGATGTGCGGGATATTGTTCCAAGATTGGAAGGGAAGTTTGTGGTGACTTCCAAGTGGATATATAAAATCAAACATGCAGCGGATGGAAGTGTCAAGAAGTACAAAGCGAGATTTGTGGCTATAGTATTCTCTCAAATGGAGGGAATAGATTATGAGGATAAATTTTCTCATGTTGCCTAATACACTTCCATCCGTATGATCATTTCCCTAGTTGCATCCATGGGTTGGAAACTACATCAAATGGATGTAAAGACAACCTTTCTCAATGGTGAGATTGAGGAAGAAGTTTACATTGAGCAGCTAGATGGATTCGTGATACATGAGTAGAAGTCTCATGTGTGCAGGTTGAAGAAAGCCCCGTATGGACTAAAGTAGGTACCTCGTGCTTGGTATGATAAGATTGATGGATACTTGATGAGTTTGGGATTCAACAAGAGTGTTGTTGATACCAACCTATACTATCACATTATTGGTGATGAGTGTCTGATTTTGGTCCTGTACGTTGATGATTTATTCCTCATCAGTTCAGAAAGTCTTATTGTTGAATGCAAGTGTGCATTGACTTTTGAATTCGAGATGAAAGACATGTTACGAGAAAAATCTCTCTATGGCTAGGGTAAACCACAACAGACGAAAATGACTATAGAAATCAACTCTATCCCAACAACATGCTATATAAACCACTATGCAAGCGAGATAAGAAAGAGGTGCCTACCTCGTCCAGATGTTCGATGAAGTCTATTGTTGAGCACTTCGACCCAAAGCTATATACCTACAACAAATTCTCAAAAAACAAGCAAAGCAAGAATATGGTGGTAATATAAAAGGTTAGCACATTAGATAGCATAATCCATTAATAAACATGACAAATATGCCGATGGAATAATAATTCAATTTATTTGCAAGATATCAATTGGACGGGAAAAGAGTACTTCTATTAATAAATGATCAGCATAAGTGAAAATGTTACAGACTTCTGTGTCGGCACGGTTCGAAACTAAGAAACTAAGTTCCTTCCAGCTGGACCTCCACCAAAGGCAAGCTCATAAGAGAGAAACAATGAGGTTCTCAATCAATAAGGGAAGATCTTGGGGGCTGGACACTATGTTCATACTTAAAGGACAAAGGGATGTAGACTCAATATGAAGTAAATAATTCCTCCAGAGTAACTTTGCTCTCAAAGTTGAATTCTTTCTCCTTTTCCATAGCTCAGAATTGGCCTCTTTATAGCCTTCAAAATGGAACTGAAGGGTCGAGTCGGAACGTTTCTAGTATATGGAAGGACAAAGATAAGAGATCTCCTGTCGTGACATGGAAACCTGACATTTAATTTTCATTTTCTGGCGCAAATCCCGATGTATACGGGTTGTAGTGGAGCAGCCTGCGTATACACATGTTGTATAGTGTGCAAGATGCGTACATGTGGAAAATTATTTATTTTTGTCTCTGGATTTTATCAACATGGAAGATAAGTCTGCATAGGGAAATGGAATAAAGCCCTTTGTGTAAGATTGCATAGGGTGAGGCAAATCTTGTTGTAACAGATTCCCCCTGATGTGTGAGGTCAGAGGAGTATTTTTTATGGCTGAAATACATTATAAACAACCTAGAAGTGGAGTGGTAGGGAACCAGATGGACGAACTAGTTGTTCATTACATTCTGCATTGAATTTGCATGCATGGCTACCAATAGAATTACACTACGGATCCATGTGAAAATATACCAAACAAGTGTCTGTGGCCATGAATAGGCAAATACAAATGCGGTTACATGCCAATAGTTGTCATAGTCATGAACAAGGCCCAGTAGAACCGGTCTCAAAACCAATCTGAAGATATATGTATACCATGGAGTACAATCTAATATCCCATGATCACTGAAGTCATATGGGTACTGTTCCAATGAAAAGGAAGCAACAACTCAGGAAAGTTGTGGCTACATGGTGATGTCTTTAAGTCTTTTACACAATCTGCCAAGGGTGCAAGCCTACATCATGTGAATAAAGGAGTTGAGGTCGAACACAATGAGACATCATTTGATTACCGGTCATTGATGTATCCCATTAACAAACACGAGACAACCTACCGATAATGAAAGTAGGTACCAAGGCATCGAGTACATTCTTACAAGTGTTAATAAAGGAGTTGGTGTCGAACACCTAAATAATCCATCGATTAGGAGACATTGATGTATTCCCAACTTTTGATGGAGAGAGAGCCTGCCACTAATGATTGCAAGCCTGAAGGTACTCATAAGAATCTAGGTCCCGTTTCTAGAATAAATGAGTTGAAGTCAATGGAAGGAGACCCACTGAAAGGTGAGCATTAAGGCATCTCTCATCAATCAACACGAGGTACAAAGCAGGAGCTTCATGATTTGGTGGAAATCAGACGAAGAACATATTCACGAACCAACGACCCTGTGCGTCTTTCGCATGTGCCAACTACAAGCAATACACGAAAAAGACCCTCTGAATAACAACCAATGATGAAAACTACTAACAAAGGTGAGGATAAAACCAATAATGCTAATGGCATCCAAGATATTGTACGAATATCGATGTGTGAATAGATGTCTTGTCGTCGAACACAAGGGAAACCACCCATTCAACAACCAATGATGAAATGTCGACTGTTGGGTTCAAGGTTACTTACCAATGATGAAAGTAGGTATCGGGTGCATGATAGGAGTATAGTATCATGTGATTCTGAGACAAACTGAGGGTATGGATGACATGCAAAGTCAAGGAGTGGCCGACACAGGTTGATATACTTCCTTTGAACAAGAGTATGAGACATATGGAGGAATACGGTAGCATAGACCCAACGATGAAACCATGAGATGTAGGAGGCATCAATGAAATTCTCTATAGGGACTGGAAGAATAACCAGTCGGTAGAGAAGACTTTGTACCGAGCTCAGCTTCCTGTTAGGACCACACAATGTACCTTTTTGCCTATACTTTTTGCCACTATTATACTCTTGATCACCTATATTTAGACTTATACTATCACTTTATCTGATCATCCCAAATGTATACAACGTCCATTCTCATGACTATACGTTTAATCTGTTTTGCATAATATTTTACATCACTCTCGTACTTAACCATTGATTAGAAATGCATAAGTGTTCAAA
>SNQJ01S0003656.1:444706-465190 GCA_010110895.2 Picea sitchensis | reverse complement strand
TAGACACATCCTTTTGATGTGTTAGGTCTTGTATAAATATGAGTAGATCCCCAATGTGGATCTAACACACTCACACACTTGTAACATTCTCTCAAGACAATTTGTACGAAGTGCACACTTCTCTTAGGCGCAAGTTTCTAGGTTGAGCAACCTCTTGTGTGCTCTAAGGTTCATGGTGTGGGGAATCTTCTCTTGACTCTATAGCAAAGGATTACTGAGTTTTTCCCTTGATTGAGAAGGGTTTTCCCAGGATAAACGCTTGTGTTCTTGTGCATGGTTATTCTTCTTTTAATCTTGGTTATTGCAATACTTGTGTGTGGTATTGTTGCATTGTTTATGGTTCAAGTACATGCTAAATTGAAATAAACCACATGTGCATGAGCTAAGCATTAAAATTCAACATGGTATCAGAGCAAAGTTCCTGAAGAGCCATTGCACAAGCCATTGAAAAGCCAATCACCACCTTCTTGCTGCAACCGTAAAAACGACCCTTCTTTTGCTAGTTTTTGCACCTTCCACTTGAACTTTGGGGTTAAATTTTGCATAGGAGTGTACGACCTCCTTTAGTGCAGCTCTAACAACTCTCAGATTCAAAATCAGAGAAGTTTTGATTTTTGGCCCCTAGGGTTTCTAGGGTTTTGGCAAAATTTCGACCCTAGGGTTTCTACAGCTCATTGAAAGATTTTTGCAATCTCACCAAGGTTCTTCTGACTTTCCAAGGCTTATTGTTGGCAATCATAAGTCCAACGAAAGCTAAGGTTGCTAGCCTAGCCGAGCCGTTAGGTTTCCTAGCATAGCGGTTAGGGTTTGTGAAGAATCTGCAAACCATGAGGAACGAAACTTTGGTGGAAGATAGGCTTGATGGATCAAGCAACTTTAGCTCCTGGAAATCAAGACTACAAATCACTCTAGAAAAGGATGACCAATTGAGTTTGACAAAAAAGACTCTACCAGAAACAACTACCAATGAAGAGAAGGATGATTGGAAGGCAGATGACGTTGAAGCAAGGAAGATAATCATCTATTCAGTGAGAGATCATCTACTACCACATATTGCTACCTTGAAAACAACTTATAAAATGTATGATGCATTAAAGAGGATTTTTGAGAGAAACAACACAAACAGAGCTCTTCCATTGAAACACCAACTTCAAAATATCAAGATGACGAAAGCTCACACCATTGCCACCTTCTTCATGAGGATCTCAAAGCTCAGAGATCAGTTAGGTGCCATTGGAGAAACCATAATAGACAGAGAACTTGTCATGACTACTCTCAATGCTCTTCCAATACATTGGGAACCATTTCTTCAAAGTATCAATGGAAGAGAAGATCTAGCCGAGTTTGATCGTCTATGGACATGTTGCACCCATGAAGAAACCAAACTTATAGCCAGGCGAGTGCAAGAGTCCCATCATGATGACAATCAAGCTCTTGCCTCTCATGCAAAGAGAGGAAGAAGAAATAGAAGAAGTTTCAGCAAAGCATTCAAAGACAAGAAAACTTCAGTAGCTCCAAGTCATGAACAAAGAAAAGACATATCAAGCATTCTATGTTTCAGATGTGACAAGTATGGACACATTGCGAGAAATTGCCCTACCAGGAAGAAATGAAGACACCTTGCATCCACTACCAATGCTGATCCAAAACCACATCAGAGAGATGAAGACACAAAAGACGAATCATTCTTCTTCATATCAAAACTCTTAGGTACAGTTCCTATAGATAGTGACATTTGGTTAATTGACAATGGTGCTTCCGGACACATGTCTGGATGCAGAGAACATCTTACAGACCTTCTTGAGAAAGAGTCTTGTCTACATGTTGTACTCGAAGATAATTCGAGATATACTGTGAAAGGAGTTGAAAATTCTACATTCCAACTAGATTCTGGCATACAACTTCAGTTGAGTGAGGTACTATATGTACCTAGGATGAAGAGGAACCTTGTCTCTATTTCTTCCTTAGAGGATAAAGGCTACAAGGTTACCTTCTCTGAAGGAAAATTTCTTGCATGGCACAAGAACTCACACATGGATTCTACCTGGGTGATTGGTGTTCGAGAAAACAGTTTGTACAGATTGATTGTTCGAACACTCCAGGCCCTATTACATGATACTATTAGTTTGAGTGAGGTATGGCATAGGAGACTTGCTCATTTACATAATAGATCCCTTCTCGCTCTGGGGAAGATGGTAACATGCCTTCCAGAGATACATTTTCAACATAATGGTGTTTGCAGAGGTTGTGCTCTTGGAAAGAATGTCAAGGGGTCCTTCTTGAGCAGTGACAACAGATCCAAGGGGATGTTGGACTTGATACATTCAGATGTTTGTGGACCCATGATTGTTGCTTCCTTGAACATATATTTGTACTATGTGTTATTCATCGATGATCACTCTTGGAAGACGTAGATTTATTTCTTGAAGACCAAGGATGGTGATCCAGGTGGATATCTGTGGCCACCCACCTTTTCCAACTGGCTCAAAACAGTTTTATGGCAATTATGGTAATTTACTATTTTTAGCAATTTTTTCGGGTCCCAAACTTTCGAGGTCATTTTGAGGCCCTAAACGATGTTTTTTGGGAAAAC
The DNA here is from genome assembly GCA_010110895.2 of Picea sitchensis. Lineage (NCBI taxonomy): Eukaryota > Viridiplantae > Streptophyta > Pinopsida > Pinales > Pinaceae > Picea > Picea sitchensis. The sequence goes on along the minus strand of SNQJ01S0003656.1, from coordinate 462,597 downwards.
GGGAAGCAACATAGAATTTTTTTTAATGTTTCTCACATCAAAAGTTGTATTACTCAGATAGATCTTTCTAACGATGTATCGGGCACCCCAAACGAAGATCGTATGCAAAAGTTATGCCCCCGGGAAGTTGACGTATCAACTACCTCCATCGGGGCCTGCAAACCTTTTGGATTTTCATCTTTCAAGGTTAGGGTTTTGGATTTTCCTTATGTTAAAAAATCCCTTAGAGCGTCATTGTAATAATCATCTTCTTGCAAAAGCGAGTAGTCGTCACATCTCTTCTCAAAGATAAGCTGCCACCATTCTAGCGAGTCTTTCACTCTGTATTTTTACAGTCTTTATACATTTCTTTCATTAATAGAAATCATGTATTATTGCATCTTTGTTTTTATGGTTGCATCTCTGATACATTCCTGTTATATTATTGGATATCTCTGATATCTCTGTGCATTTCTTTATTATATCTTCACTCTCATTTTGTGCCGAAAATAATCCAGATCAGATGGAGTCCTTGTGATATTTAAAGAGTTTAAAGTTAATGTTGAGAACCTGACCGAGAGGAGAATCAAGGTGCTGAGATTAGATAATGGAGAAGAGTACACCTCCAAGGATTTCAATGATTTTTGTATTGAGGCATGGATCAAGAGGGAGTACATTGTTCCTTATAACCCTCAGCAAAATGGGGTTGCAAAGAGGAAGAACATAACCATTATTGAGGCAACCAAAGAAATGATACATGATCAAAATCTACCTATGATTATGTGGGAAAAGGCATCTATGACAGTTGTGTATGTTCATAACATGAGTCCTCATCAGATTCTGAAGAAGATGACTCCCGAAGAAGCTTTCATCGGAGTGAAGCCTGAGGTTGGACACTTTAGGATATTTGGGTGTCCAGTATACAATCATGTACCAAAGGAGAAGAGGACCAAGCTAGACCCTTCAAGAAGAAAGAGTACATTTGTGGGGTACAATGAATCTTCTAAGGCATATCGGATATACATCCCTGGTTAGAGGTAGATTGAGGTTAGCAGAGATGTCACCTTTGAGGAAGAGATAGCCTTTCGAAGATCCAGAGAATCTCAGATGAAGATTGACAGTGAGAAGAATCAAGAGACAATACCTTCTCCCCCTTCAGCAGTTCATAGGGAGACAATTATTGATCCAATTGATCCTGTAGCTCCTGTTGATGTTCCCATAGACATTGCAGTAGGCCATAAGAGGCCTGCTTGGGCTCGACAGACTCTGCAGGAGGCAGAGGGACATGCAACTCCTTGTGGCACATTCCGAGAGAGCGAGAGACCATAGATATTTTCAAGCTATATTTCAGCTATGAGCCACATCATTGATACCGAGCCTTCCTGTCATGGAAAAGAAGCAGGTCAGTAGGTTTGGCAAGATGCCATGACTGAACAGTATCAGTCCATCATGAAGAATGATGTGCAAGATATTGTTCCAAGACTGGAAGGGAAGTTTGTGGTAACTTCCAAGTGGACATATAAAATCAAACATGCAGCTGATGGAAGTGTCGAGAAGTACAAAGCGAGATTTGTGGCCAGAGGATTCTCTCAGATGGAGGGAATAGATTATGAGGATAAATTTTCTCATGTTGCCTGATACACTTCCATCCGTATGATCATTGCCCTAGTTGCATCCATGGGTTGGAAACTACATCAGATGGTTGTAAAGACAACCTTTCTCAATGGTGAGATTGAGGAAGAAGTTTACATTGAGCAGCTAGATGGATTCGTGATACATGAGTAGAATTCTCATGTGTGCAGGTTGAAGAAAGCCATGTATGGACTAAAGAAGGCACCTCGTGCTTGGTATGATAAGATTGATGGATACTTGATGAGTTTGGGCTTCAACAAGAGTGTTGTTGATACCAACCTATACTATCACATTGTTGGTGACTAGTGTCTGATTTTGGTCCTGTACATTGATGATTTATTCCTCATCGGTTCATAAAGTCTTATTGTTGAATGCAAATGTGCATTGACTTTTGAATTCGAGATGAAAGACATGTTACGAGGAAAATCTCTCTATGGCTAGGGTAAACCACAACAGATGGAAGTGACTACAGAAATCAACTCTATCCCAACAACATGCTATATAAACCAATATGCAAGTGAGATGAGAAAGAGGCCTACCTCGTCCAGATGTTCGATGAAGTCCACCATTGATCACTTCGACCCAAAGCTATATACCTGCAACAAGTTCTCAAAAAACAAGCAAAGAAAGCATATGGTGGTAATATAAAAGGTTAGCACATTAGATAGCATAATCCATTAATAAACATGACAAATATGCCCATGGAATAATAATTCAATATATTTGCAAGATATCAATTGGATGGGAAAAGAGTATTTCTATTAATAAATGATCAACAGAAGTGAAAATGTTACAGACTTTCGTGTCGGCACGGTTTGGAACCGAGAAACTAAGTTCCTTCCAGCTAGACCTCCACCACTTCAATCCTCCACCAAAGGCAAGCTCATAAGAGAGAAACAATGAGGTTCTCAATCAATAAGGGAAGATCTTGGGGGCTGGACATTGTTTCATACTTAAAGGACAAAGGGATGTAGACTCAATATGAAGTACATAATTCCTCCAGAGTAACTTTTCTCTCAAAGTTGAATTCTCTCTCCTTTTCCATAGCTCATAATTGACCTCTTTATAGCCTTCAAAATGGAACTGAAGGGACGAGTCGGAACGTTTCTAGTATATGGAAGGCCAAGGATAAGAGATCTCCTGTTGTGACATGGAAACCCGACATTTAATTTTCATTTTTTGGCACAAATCCCAATGTATATGGGTTGTAGTGGAGCAGCCTACGTATACGCATGTTGTATAGTGTGAAAGATGTGTACATGTGGAAAATTATTTATTTTTGTCTCTAGATTTTATCAACACGGAAGATAAGTTTGCATAGGGAAATGGAATAAGGCCCTCTATGCAAGATTGCATAGGGTGAGGAAAATCTTGTTGTAACAGATTCCCCCTAATGTGTGAGGTCAAAGGAGTATTTGTGATGGCTGAAATACATTATAAACAACCCAGAAGTGGAGTAGTAGGGAACCAAATGGATGAACTAGCTGATCATTACATTCTGTGTTGAATTTGCATGCATGGCTACCAACAAAATTACACTGCGGATCCATGCGAAAATATACCAAACAAGTGTCTATGGCCATGAATAGGCAAATACAAATGCGGTTACATGTCAATAGTTGTCATAGTCACGAACAAGGCCCAGTAGAACCAGTCTCAAAACCAATATGAAGATATTTGTATACCATGGAGTACAATCTAATCTCCCATGATCACTGAAGTCATATAGGTACTGGTCCAATGAAAAGGAAGCAACAACTTAGGAAAGTTGCGGCTACATAGTGATGTCTTCAAGTCTTTTACACAATCCGCCAAGGGTGCAAGTCTACATCATGTGAATAAAGGAGTTGAGGTCGAACACAATGAGACATCATTTGATTACCGGTCATTGATGTATACCATTAACAAACGTGAGACAACCTATCGATAATGAAAGTAGGTATCAAGGCATCGAGTACATTCTTACAAGTGTGAATAAAGGAGTCAGTGTCGAACACCTGAAGAATCCATCGATCAAGAGACATTGATGTATTCCCAATTTTTGATGGTGAGAGAGCCTGCCACTGATGATTGCAAGCCTCAAGGTATTCATAAGAATCTAGGTCTCGTTTCCAGAATAAATGAGTTGAAGTCAATGGAAGGAGACTTGCTGAAAGGTGAGCATTAAGGCATCTCTCATCGATCAGCACGAGGTACAAAGCAGGAGCTTCATGATTTGGTGGAAATTGGACAAAGAACATGTTCATGAACCAACGACCCTGTGCGCCTTTCGCATGTGCCAAGTGCAAGCGATACACAAAAAAGACCCTCTGAATAACAACCAATGATGAAAACTACTGACAAGGGTGAGGATACCACCAATAATGCTAATGGCATCCAATACATTGTACGAATCTCAATGTGTGAATAGATGTCTTGTCGTCGAACACAAGGGAAACCACCCATTCAACAACCAATGATGACATGTCTACTGTTGGGTTCAAGGTTACTTACCGATGAAAGTAGGTCCAAGGTGCATGATAGGACTACAGTATCATGTGATTCTGAGACAAACCGAGGGTATGGCCGACATGCAAAGTCAAGAGTTTTGAGGAGTGGCCGACATAGGTTGATATACTTCCTTTGAACAAGAGCATGAGACATATGGAGGAATATGGTAACATAGACCCAACGATGAAACCATGAGATGCAGGAGGCATCAATGAAATTCTCTATAGGCACTATAAGAATAACCAGTCAGTAGAGAAGACTTTGTAACGAGCTCATCTTCCTAAGGCCATGCCAATCCAAAAATTATGATGATGAATGGACTCAATAACTTTGTGCTATGTTCAAAGGTGACACGATTGCTGCCAATATGAGATAATACTCCTTTCCCGTCTATCTTTTTATTTCTTTTCATAGACAAATGAATGTTATGATATAGAGGAGGAAACGAGTGTCGCAAGTAAGCAAAACTAGTTCCAGCAGTGCAACATACCTATGCTCAATGAAGGGAAATGAATGTGGGAGATGGACACTCAGGGGAATGTTCCCTCCTAGGTATAGGGTGTAAAATTGCGAAGGATATAAACAAGGCTCTGCTTGGTTGAGGATTCAAAATTGCTAAGGCAAATGATTTATAACACAAAGTGAGAACTGGCTATAGGCTCAATACCGCAAGCAAGGACATGAGATGCAATCACAACTTGACGCCAAAAAATGTCATTTTTTTATGTCTTTTAGTCTACTTGGTGTAAAAAAGGGATAAACCTGTGCCAAATAGACGTCTTTTCAAATCCAATTTACGAGTGTGAAAGAGACAAGTTCACTCGACAATCTTTTCACTTTTTGATAACAAGTCAGAAAATATCTTAACTAAGACTCACGACCTTTCAAGTTCGATTTAACGAGTGTGAAAGGGACAAATCACTCGGCAATATTTTTGGTTTTTAAAGACAAGTTGGAAAAGAGCCTAAATTAAACTCATTTAGGAGTCCTCGAGGTATAAGGTCGCATGTTTATGAATGAGAAATGAGGTTCAACATAAATTCATGTACGAGCTATTAGGGACTCCCAGTCCTATGGAAAAAACTTTGCATGGGCACCAAATGCAGTAGGGGACCTAACTAGGGCACCCATGATTGGTAAATCTCTACCACTTGATAACGACATGACTTATAGCAGATGGAAGGTTCAGTGTCGCAACAAATGGGTTTGTACCTAAGGCATAAAGAGTGACAATTATAGGATAATGCGAAAATGCATAACGGAGTGGATACTTATCCTATATGATGGGTAATGAAAATACCTGCCCATGGTGATGAATGATCAACATAACGTTGAAATCTGCAAGAATCCGGGGTTAAAACTGCAAAAACCCACTCAATCCACCTTTGTATTAGTCTATTAGGTGAAAAAATGACTTAAAACTATAGAAAGTGGGTAAAAATATTTTATAAATAGTAACAAAACAAAAAATTACTATACCATTTTGATTTTTTACCCAAATAGTGAAAATTGGACCAAAATACCTCCAAGATTCAAATGACGATTGCGAGAGCATCAGGCAACGAAATTAGCAACCGTATGGATCAGGTAAATCTACTTCCCTTCCTCTTCAATTTCAGTGGATTAAATTTTTGAATTAGGTTCCAATTTTTTTGTTATTGAGGGCACAACATGTGAATTTTGGTGTACGCGGGCTGTCTTCAATAAGGTCACATATACAATGAGTTATATGCGTTTGTGTAAACTGCAGGATGCATATAGCCAGCTCTATACGCGATTGTGAGCTAAGTAGCTCACGTACAAGCACACAAACAAAGAATTTTAAGGATTCTAACTCAATTTTTTATTTGTCCTTGACATGATGGTTCTTGAATGGAGAGAGAGAGAGAGCACAAGGAGATCGATATTGTTATAGATCAAGATCTGGGGGCCCAAATGGCCTTTAAGAGATGTGGCTTGTATAAATTTTGGGCGCTCAAAGGAATGAGAGCCCAGGTGAGGTTGCTCGAGTTGCTTGTGGGTTACTAAGACCATGTGAGTGAAAGCTTCAATCTCGATGAGAAACCATTTAGAATTGAAGTAGAGGACATTTACTTTTTGACTGGTCTATCACGCCAGGGAGAGATTGTAAACCTCAAATCACAGGGAGCAGGGAGGAATGAAAATAGAGGAGTACATCGATGCCCACTGTGTAGCAGGGACTCCTATGGTAGGGATTCAACTCCCTATACGGGCAATAAACAATCTCAGTCTGAAGATTATTGTCCTTGTATTGATCAAGATCACAGGTTCGACCTCGTTGCACTAGGCATTGAGGTCTCTCATGTTCTATGTAGTGCAGTGTATGAGACCCACGGTATATGACTGGTGTACCTCACTACTAGAAAATATGAAGAGCTAGTTGATAGAGTGCAAACAGGGGAGTAAGAGAAATTTTGGGTTTGCCTCTATCCTATGCAGTTTCTTCTTTGAGTGGGTTCCAGGTCTGGGACTTAGAGTCGAGATTCTTCCTAGAGGACCTCGCGATCCAACCATGCCACAGTGGACCAAGGTAATGAGGCGGTAGGGGGGAGGAGGTAGGGTGCCGACACCCTACAATGAGAATTTCGTCTTCTAGTGGCAGCAACAGGTCATTTCCCTGGATGACTATCCCTATGCAAGGATAGACTTCAAAGGGGATCTGGACATGCCACTCCCACCAAGGACCGCCTATGGTGACATAGGTATGTCAAATGTTTTTACATATTTCATTTTTTTTTTGTGATTTTGTATAATAGAACAAAAATATTTTTGGATGGTGCTTAAGTATTAATTAGACACTTGTGTAACGCAGACGTGGGTCCGCGATGACCAGAAGGTTTCCCTCGACAACGACGGAGGAACAAGGGAGATGAGGCGGCGGGAGGAGACTCTAAGAGAGTCCTACAAAACATGCAGGGAAACCTGTCGTGTTTGACTCAAAGGATTCCCATGGTTCAGGTAGAGGATCTGCCTGAAGCCATGCAACGACAAGTGGTTGGTGTACCCAAGGCATGGGTACGACTCTTTCGACGTCTCGCATACGTCGTGGTTTGTTACCATGACACACATCTGATGCCATAGGCGTAGATGTCGTGGGATATTGTAGTACCGGATCTATATGTTTATTGAGGGTATTATCCCCAATTTTGTACTATAAACACCATATTTTTTGAAATATATAAAAAGGGATCTTCGATTTTACTTATATTTTACAATGTGTACATTGATTAAATGGTTTTTTTTGCTTTTAATTATGTGACAAATGCCAATCTAAAATGAAATTAGCATAAGCATCAGATACATGATTAGAACTCCTATGAATATGATAATATGTAATAAAATCAAATTGTCGTTCTAAAAGACATACCCGCAGGAATTGTCGGAGTAAAGTAGGATCATGCTCGCGGTAACTGTCGTTCAACTGACATACTACTAACTAGGAATTCAGGCAAAGCTCTAACAAATGAATACCATGTGAGATAGAATCACGCAGAAGTTCTATGACGACGCTATATTCATCCACATTGTTCATGGATGGCCCTAGGCATATGCCATCTGAAGACACCAATAGACCCTCAGGTGAGTAAACCACCCAAGCGGTGGAAGCCAAGTTCCATGTATGACTACTGGCTCCGTCTGCGAATCCTAGGTAGATCGAAGACTCCGTTGACATCTGTCAACCAAGTGAAAACTCGATAAGCAACCCGAAGACGAAAAGAAAGGAAAAAGATATATACACTAAATTACATTAGTATACAAAGAGTTCCTCCCAAGCTTGGGGCTCAAGCGTAATATTTTTTCAAGTAGAGCCCATTTCTGGGCTCGGCCAACCTATTCCCTTCATAATCTTCCAACTCATAGGCTCCTTTTTCTAGGACACATTCCACAATGTAAGGACTATGCCACATGGGATTAAACTTTCCTTCCCCCAGTGGTTCTTAGGCTTGATCATACAAAAGGACCAAGTCACCCTTAGCGTACAACCGAGGACAAACAAACTTATCATACTTGTCCTTGACATGTCTTTTGTTTGCCTCGATAGTCGTAGAGGCGTCTCGATGCTGTTCATCAAGACTCTCTAGGTGCACAAGGCGTCACTCGAGATAAAAAGTGTTAGGTAGGAGCGCGATTGCCAACTTGAGAGAAGGGATTTCACATTCAATAGGTAATATCGACTCCACACTGTGTACTAACTGGAAAGGGGAAAATCCTGTGGCAGTCTTGACCGAGTTTTGATATGCCTAGAGTGCAGGATATAGCATGATGTGCTAGTCGGACTTACTCTCACTGACAGTTTTTTGAAAAATGGTCTTGAGAGACTTGTTGACGGCCTCTACTTGTCCATTTTCCTGGGGGTAATAAGGAGAAGAATGACCATGTCTAAACCCCAGTTTAGTTGTTAGTTCTTCCCTCATTTCGTTCTAAAAGTGACTGCCATGATCAGTGACAATCTCACTCAGGATACCGAACCGGGCGATAATTTGATTGAATGCAAAGAAGGTTGCATTCTTCCCATCATATTTAACTATAGGCATGGCCTCGACCCACTTAGTAAAGTAGTCGATGACCACAATAATGTGTTGATGCCCCCCAGCCGAAGTTGGGTTACAATCCACAAAGTCCACCCCCACTTGGTGAAGGGACCGATGGTAATGACTGGGTGAAGAGGGGCTGGATGCGAGCGCATTTTCCAAGTGAACACCTGGCAGGGGTGACACTTCTTAACTTCTTCAATATAATCTTTAAATATCGTAGGCCAGAAATAACTGGCTCACAATTTTTTTGGGGTTGTCGCAAGCCCAGATAGATGACCACCACAAGCCCCACTATGGAAATCGTTCAAGATAGACTCAGAATCTCCATGAGTTAAATAACAATGCAAGATATTTTCTATTCCTCATTGATACAAAGTGTCATCGATGATAGTATATTTGTTATCTTGGTATCTTACACGTCGTTGTTCATCTCGTGAGAGATGCTGAGGGAGCTTCAAAGTTTGAAGATATAGAAAAATGTCTCCATACCATAGGTCAGATGATGAGACAAGAAAAATGTGTTCATCCACAAACAAATCAACATGGATAACATCCTCATCTAATCGTGGAAACTCGGATATTAACTCCACGAATACTAGAGATTTCTTGGATTTCGTGGAAGTGAAATCGAGATCAAACTCATGTAAAATGAAAATCCATTTATTATATTTCCCCTCTATGATATGCCTGGTAAGGACGTATTGAAATGGATTGACATCAATAGCTACAGTAGTCTTTCAAAGTAATATATAATGACGCAAACTTTGGACTGCGTGCACGACAGCCAAAGCTAGCTTTTCAATGTGAGAATAATTAAGTTCAGGACCGACCAAATTTTGACTAAGATAGTAGATAACGTGCTCATTGAGCTCATCATCCTCATGAACCAGAACCATACCAATCGTATCCTCAGACACAAGGATATAAAGAAAGTAATCTCTACTATAGTCAAGAGGCTTCAACAGAGGCATCGATACCAAGGCTTTCTTCAAAGCATCAAAAGACTCCTAGGCTCGCTCATCCTAGATAAAAGGGGTGTCCTTCTTCAAGAGACACATGAAACCCTTAGTGATAGTGGCATAGTTCGCTATAAACCGAAGAAGAAAGTTAGCTTTCTCTTGTAAACCCTGAAGTTGTCTAATCATGCGCGGGGGAGGAAACCAAAGTATTTCCTTAACCTTTAGTGGATATTCCATGATCTCGGTCTTAGAAACTAGAAAACCCAAAAGACGACTAGACTTAGTGCAAAATATGCACTTGTGAGGGTTCAACCGAATTCTATAATAATGACATCTTTCAAAAACAAGACGAAGGTGAGTAGCATGATCCGCTCTCTTATGAGACTGAGTAGCAAGATAATCAAGGTAATCTTAGACTATGTACTTAAGATCGTGAAAAGCGAAATTCATGGCACATTGAAAGGTTGCTCTGGCGTTTTTAAGGGTGAAAGGAATTTTTCGGTATGTGAAAGTACCCCAAGGAAAAATAAATGTATTCTTGTGTTGATCCTCAAGTTTGATTTGAATTTGTTTATACCCTAAAAATTCATCCATAAAAGAAAATGCTTCGCTTCCCACACACTTGTCGAGAATCTGGTCGATGAAAGGTGTCAGGAAGTTGTCTTTAGGACAGACCTTGTTCAGGTCACGAAATTCCATACATACATGGATGGTTCCTTGCTTCTTATCCAAAGGAATGTGGTTGGATACCCATTCAATCAAGGGAACCAGTTAGATTAAGCCAGCATTAAGTAGCTTCTCCACCTATGCCTTAATAGTGGGGGCTTTCCGGGGATTTCCAACTCTAAGATGTTGTCGAACAGGTTTAGCATCCGGATAATTTTTAATCTCATGTTCGGCAATATGAGTGTCGATTCCTAGCCTCTCTTCATATGACCAAGAAAATACATCTCGAAATTCCTTGAAGAGTTCGGTGTAGATCAGGATTTCTTCTGGCGAACAATCTGCACCGATATTTATGTTTTCAACCTTGCCAGGGGTACAAGAGATGTCGATCGTGACGGTAGGATAAATACTTGCCATTTTTCCTTTGGCATAAATGTCATGCGTATCAAGTGGAACCACATAGTGACCAACTATCTCACTCAAAGTAGATCAAAAGTTGTCATGTTTGATTCTTTCAAGCTCTGGGATAAAATAAGAGCGATGATGCATATTATCCCAAGGTTTGTTGAAACCATTCATGGCTTCAATGACAGCTTCGTCCAAAGGCAAAGTCCTGTTGAGGAAATCATGTGAACAAGACAATGAAGTGGCCCACACGGGCCTAAGAATGGGATCCTTCTCATTCATCGGCGAGTGAACAGGATCAGGATCGGTGGAAGAGTCAATAACAACTTGATACGCAATATTTGTTGGTGATAGTGGCATGGCCATTCCAACATGCAACTGACCTTCACAAGATGAAGTCGGGGAAGGTAGGGTACATGGATAATTAAAATAAGAAGTGCGGAAATGAATGGACCTCCCTGTCGATACGGGCCTACTGGACATGGCATAAACGTGGTGACTCGGTGTCATGAAGTCGAAAGTACCCATAAGATAAGAATACATTCTGACACCGATATTATCAGTTGTCAGCTAAGAATTGTCGATCACGAGGATCGACAGTCCAATAGATGCATTAGGACTAGAGTATGCAAAGGATAACTGGTTGATCATCACAATCTTCCCTTCATGAGGAAAACAAAGAGTACGGAAGACGGAGGATACGACAATGACCATAGCATAGGTCCAATTGTGACCTAGTAACAAGTTATAATCAAGAGGCACATCAACTTCCTCTACCATCTTCCCACCTAACTGGACCGGAAAGGAAGGGAGAATATCGTAAGGGTGGAAGGAATGATTGTCAAAAGTAGTCAACATGTTCGATGACTTCGAAAGAGTCGGAGAACTAAGATCTTTCCAACAGATCAGGGATATCACACACGTAGCAGGGCCTTCATCAACAACCGCACATTTGATGGTATACTTTGAGTACTCCACATGGATTTGGAAAGCCACATGGTAAGGCAAGCGAGGCTTCACATATGTGATGTCAAACTTGATAACTTTTGAGCCACTGGGTTCTATAACTCCTAAAGAAGATAGTAAGGAATTCCTCTGTGAAGGACACGTCTGGAGTACCTCCAAAGTCAACATCGCACAAGGAGTTTGACCCAGGTCCTCAAAAATAGAGTAGTTTTGGGTGGCTCTAGCATTCATATTATGGGTAGAGTGCTTGAGTACTCCTTTCAGAATACGATGCAATGGCTTTGGTTTTGCAATCTGTAAAGTCGTCTCTGGAGGAGGAGATTCTAGACCAGGGATAACTTGTGAAGAGCTATAATCTCGATATCGAGTGTCTACATTAACTTTCGCATTGACCATATTGATACATAAATGGTTGCCATCTTGCAACTGCTGGTTTTGACTCCCACCAGCCGCATTTCCGGTTTTTGAGGAGCTCGAGGCTAGGTGTTAATTATGTGGGAATGGATTCATCAGCACGACAGGCGATTGAGATAATAGCCTCACATCTTCTGGAAGTTTGGGGCACAAATGGGTAAGGTGATCATTTGTGCAAAGCTTATAGGGAAACTTCACCTTACGTATTTCTTGTTTTCCCTCTCCAACATTATTACTCATCTTCTCATTATTACCATTGTCCTTCGGTTTATTACCATTCTTCCCACCCTTATGGTTATTGCGTCCTTTCTTCTTGTTCCCTCTTGGTTGTTGGTTATCATTTGGGTTGGCCAACGATTGCACAGAGTGTACATCCACCGACTAAGTGGGGTTGGAAGACACAGACGAAGTTGGTCCTTCTATAGACTGGTTTAGAGATAGTTCTTTCATCTGGCTTGTCACCGAGTCTGCGGACTTTACATTGGCGGTACCTACTATGACATCAACATGAGGTCCGGGCTTTTATCTCGGGTCATAAGTTGACCGCGGTGCATATGGAAGAAGGTGATATAACATCCCAGACTGATCATATATCAAATATAACTATTGGGATCTAAAGATTTCTTCCTCCTCAGTGGAAACCCTAGAAGTAGCAATGTCCTTCAAGATAGGAGAATGCAAAGACTTAAGGAACCATTCTAAAAGAAAAATCAGCGGTATAGGGGTCCTGGATATGGTCTGAGATATGAGTGGCGGTATCCTAGAGTAAAGTCGAAAACAATTCTAGGCCAACATCATAAGGAATAGGAAAATGGAAGTGGTTAAGGAAGACCAAAATCAATTGAATAAAAGTCCCATATGCCCCCCTATGTAGCTCAATATACCATTTCGCAACAACTCCGATGAGGGTGTGTTGAAATAATATTAATTGAATAGAATCGTCATTAAGGGAGTTTGATGAGCACCAAAGGTGAAAGGTAGTGACGTGATCACCAGGATCCTCTCCATTCTTTCCCTTGAACTTTGAGATGTCTCAAGGAAGTGTAGTGGGGACGAAGGGCCATGTAGGATCATGACTCACTCGGTCGTTCATTAACTTAAACAAATCTGGTAGATTAAGTGTGGTAAGAAAAGGGAGATGGGGTTGCGACATCTGGCCCCAAGCTCCCAGGAAATATCGTGCTTGAGGAATTGTAGGCCATCCAGGGTTCTGGTAAGCACCATGGACCTATCCGACATTATGAGGCCCTCCTTCAGGATGATTCATGAAAGGTTGTTTGGGCATCATTCCAGTTGGAATGTTTTGTTGATGGTTATAGAAATTGCCCCTAGCCGGATTGGATCCAGGTTGGGGGTTTCCCAAAGCGTGAAACTGCCTCCTCCGAGTGGGAATCCATAGGATAGAGGTGGATTTGTCATGCCAAATGTATTGGTCAGAATTTGCGCCGAGGAGTTAGGGTTGTAAGACATAACTTGATATAAAGCTTGTCCACCTAGTTGATTGCTCCACCCAGAGGCAAGAGGGTTGGACCCGGGGTTACAAGTAGGAATGCCTCCCATATTAGGAGTTTGGGGGATCTGAGAACCACCAAATGAAAAAGGAGTGTAGGGAGGTGTATTGCCCCCAAGCCTAATGTTATCATTAGGGCCAACAACTGGGATGGAGTTCGAAAACTATGAAGTGAAGTTGGGAATACCATAAGAAAAAGGACTAGAATCCATAGGGATGGAATGAACATTATAGTCTGGAGAGTTTCCAAGAGACCCAAAAGGACTCAAGGTGGTAGCTTGAGAATTTACTATAGGCCAACCCATAGTAATGATAAGTGCCTCCGTCACTACAACCATTGAGGTTGCAGGAGTCGAAGGGGTGCCATTAACTATAGTGAGTATGGGAGTCGAAGGGCTCCCAATATTCTGAAGACCAGGTTTAGTACTCATCCTTGTAGAATCACAAGTCTGAATGGTGGATGTGTGTGTACTATGTATAATAACTCCACGCCTTTTAGAAGGAAAAGACTCAAAATCCGGTGGTAAATGTAACAAGCAACGAGACCAGCGGGGAGGCTAGTCTGACTCCATGATGACTCAAGACTCTCAATATACAAAATATATCCTAAGGCCTACTAGTAATCAAAGATCACACCAAAAGTCAACAACCGATATACATGCAAACGGGGTAAATTGGTTGAGTGGCCTCCCTCCCTAAAGAAGGTATGTATCGCCCAAGAGGGGCCTGAGACTCCCTACTAAATATTGGAGGTAACATAATTAGTTATAAGGGCCCTCATGGGCTTAACAAACAACTGGTTAGATCCCCTCGGAGAGGTAATCCTCCATAAAGGTTGTGTGTTGTCTGACCCTTATCTGACCCAGGGTACTTGCAGAATAACCCCTGCAAGTAACCTATGAGACACCTAAGTCAAGCAACTAATAAACCACTGTATAACCGATGCATAGGAGAGTAGTCGTAAGTTAGGTCCATCGCATGGGCAGGGTAACAAAGACCAAAACCTTGAAAGTACTACCTCTCACAGAGGTAAAGGCACTAGAAAGATCCTCAGATACGAATAGATCCCCATAAATATCTCTGACGCTAGGAAGGTATCGGGTGGATATCCCTTCAACCGACTTCGTGCGACCTCATGATTAACTCTGATGTGAGAAGAGCCTCCTGATCTTACCAATTATACAAGGGATTTCTCCACTCCCTTTCTCAGACACATATGTTGATTTAATTTCCTTGGAGAAGTTTACTCACAAAATCCTATTCCAAGACACTAAATCCTAGGCTAGTTTGTGTACCCTAGAAAGTAAAATCGTGACTAGTTAATTTTAAATTATAGCATTGATTTTAATGGCCGTGATTACTCAAAAATGTATGGTAGTGAAACTCATGATTTTATGACTCTGTAAGAAAAGTAAATATGAAAATAATGCAAAGTCCTAACTTTAACTTTCAATGAATGATATGCTTCTAAAAACCAATTCAATTTTCAAATTCAACTCTGCAATTCAGAAGTAAAAATGCAATATTTCATTATATGCACTAAGCTAATGACAATGACTCAAAAGACAAAAAATGGTAAGCAATGCAAAATGCCTAATTTTTTTGTATTTTCAATATAACAAAATTGAAAATGCATGGACTGAAAAGAAACTTGATATATAACCCTACTATGTATAGAAAAGATAAATCGAGTAGCATTCCAAGCAACAAAACACCAAAGCCAATGTATAAGGACAATAAAAAATGAAAATATGATGAGAAAGACTTTGCCCATAAATTCAACCAAAGATGGGTTTCCTGACATCCCACAAGCACTTAACAGGCACTACAGAGACCTAAGAAGGCTTATCAAACATCAAATCCCACCCAGTAGTAACCAGACCAAGCAAACAATCCATGAAAACTAATGTACGCGACTGTTCAGACAAACAGAGCGTATATACGCATCTTGTAGTAAGACAACCAGTGTATGTATGCGACTGTCAAGGAAAAAGGCACGTATATGCTTCAAAACAAGGCCAAGCAAGGGAGAAAGGCTAAGCACTCAGACTCAGAGTGACTAGAAACTGTCAAGCAATGATGCAACAAGAAACACAATAGAAAGGAGAGTAATCTAATGAGAAAATTACTCCAAACCCTAAGAAAGAAGATTCAATCCCCAGTATGGTCGCCAATTATGTTATGAGGAAAATCTCTCTATGGCTAGGGTAAACCACAACAGATGGAAATGACTGCAGAAATCAACTCTATCCCAACAACATGCTATATAAACCAATATGCAAGCGAGATAAGAAAGAGGCCTACCTCATCTAGATGTTCAATGAAGTACACCGTTGAGCACTTCGACCCAAAGCTATATACCTGTAACAAGTTCTCAACAAACAAGAAAAGAAATCATATGGTGGTAATATAAAAGGTTAACACAATAGATAGCATAATCCATTAATAAACATGACAAATACACCCATGGAATAATAATTCAATATATTTGCAAGATATCAATTGGAAGGGAAAAGAGTATTTCTATTAATAAATGATCAACAGAAGTGAAAATGTTACAGACTTCGGTGTCGGTACGATTCGGAACTGACAAACTAAGTTCCTTCCAGTTGGGCCTCCACCACTTCAATCCTCCACCAAAGGAAAGCTCATAATAGAGAAACAATGAGGTTCTCAATCAATAAGGGAAGAGCTTGGGGGATGAACACTATGTTTAGACTTAAAGGAAAAAGGGATGAAACTCAATATGAAGTAAATAATTCCTCCAGAGTAACTTTACTCTCAAACTTGAATTCTTTCTCCTTTTCCATAGCTCGGAATTGGCCTCTTTATAGCCTTCAAAATGGAACTGAAGGGCTGAGTTAGAATGTTTCCAGTATATGGAAGGCCAAGGATCAGAGATCTCATGTCGTGACATGGAAACCTGACATTTAATTTTCATTTTCTGTCACAAATCCCGATGTACGTGGGTTGTAGTGGAGTAGCCTATGTATACGCATGATGTATAGTGTGCAAGATGCGTACATGTGGAAAATTATTTATTTTTGTCTCTGAATTTTATCAACAGGGAAGATAAGTCTGCATAGGGAAATGGAATAAGGCCCTCTGTGAAATATTGCATAGGGTGAGGCAAATCTTGATGTAATAAGACCTTGGTATGATGCACTACTTTTTGGGACTAAAAGTGTGGCAGAGGATTGATGAGATTTTCCTGAGTTAGGGAAAATATATAGTTGAGATATTGAAGAAATTCAGGATGATAGATTGCATATCCATGCCTACACCGATGGTGATGAATTTGAAAAACATGAATGAGGCTTCTTCTGAGTCAGGCGAGATTGATCCACATCTTTACAGACAGTTGATTGGATCATTTATGTATTTGGTTAACACCAGACCTGATATATGCTATGCAGTGAGTGTACTCGACCAGTTTATGAGTCAGTCGAGACTAACACACTGGATAGAAACGAAGCATGTGTTGAGATATCTATGAGGCACAATTGGTTATGTCCTGAGACATGCCTCCAATGTAGAAATGAGATTGCAGGTATATGTCAATGCAGATTGGGAAGGGGGCGCAGTGGATCAAAAGAATACATCTAGTTGTTGTTTTACTTTGGGATCTGCCATGGTTTCCTGGTGCAACAAGAAGCAAACTTATGTGGATTTGAGTACCGCAAAAGCAGAGTACATTGAATTATGTGTGGCAGTCCGTGAATTAGCGTGGCTTCACAAGCTCCTTGAAAATTTATTTGGTCATGAGATGGATTCCACCGTTATCCATTGCGATAACTAGAGTTGTGTGAATCTCTCCAAGAATCCTATGTTTCACGATAAATTGAAACACATTGAGATGAAATACCATTACATCAGAGATATGGTGCAGAGGAAAGTAGTAAATGTGAAATACCTTTCTACACACAAGCAAGTTGCAGATGTCTTCACCAAACCACTTGCCAGGATGAAGTTCAATTAATTCGATGAGAGACTTGGTCTGGTGGATAATGCCTCCCTAGCTAAGAGGGAGTGTTGTTGATTGTTTCTTCATGAGACATTCTCCACATCGTTCTCCTCTGGAATGAGTTGAGACATCTGTGAGAGAGCCCATGTGATGGGTGTGTCATACTCCTCTAGATTGAGTTGAGATAACGTGTGGTCTCTTGTCGCGTCCTTTGGACTGAGTTGAGATGACTTGATATGGTCTCTTGTCTGAATCCTATGGACTTAGTTGAGTTGACATGAGATGGCTTTCCAGATGGTACTCCTATGGACTTATTTGAGTTGATCTATTGAGAGTGACATCATCGTGGT
>SNQJ01S0003656.1:433243-444696 GCA_010110895.2 Picea sitchensis | reverse complement strand
GACAGATTCAAGTTGGGTGGTCAGTTCTTGTTTAACTTCCTCCATTGAGGACTGCATGGTTGTATTTATGGTTGTATTGATGGATGTATCGATGGAGGCAACATTGGAACTGAGTTGTTTCACTTCTTTTTGGGTCTCAAGGAGACCAGATTGCAAGGTGTTGAAGCAAGCTTCCAGGTCTTGGCTACGGGTATGGGCCATGAGGATGGGTGAGCTGAAAAGGGGTGGGCGGGGTCAAATTTTTTTGCCGAAAAATGATATGGATGAATGTGATAAGGGCGAAGAGATGAATCCAAAGGAATAGGTCTCAAATAATGGTGAAAAAATTTCCAGAATTTTTTTTTTTTACACCTGCGGAGTTATACTCCGGTCTAAAGAATACTGCAGTGATGAAATCCCCAAATGCTTAACCAGTAAGAAAAGTGTAGTGATTTGGAAACCCCAACACAGTTGCGCGACAACATATCTTGTCTGTTTTAATTTGTTTATGTTTCTGTCCCCCAAGGGTTAGGTATTCAAGGGTTCTACAGACAAGGATTTGCCCTATGTTATAGTTCTCTGATATACGTGCAGGGTCCAACAATAGTACTTGGCCCAATATCTCAGGGCACTAACTAAGGAGGATAGATTGTACCCTTAGCCGTACTACCTGACCACCCAAGTACTAGAGAGTATCTTCTTGAGTGTTGTTCTCGGTGGCACTATAGCAGTCAGGCGGTTGATTGGTTTATCTAAAGAGGGCTTTAGGAAATCCAGGTCGATCCGTACATAGGTGTTGTCTAATGCGCTACCACTCGAAGGGGTACCAACAGGGTTTACAAGGGTGGCCAACAGATGTGCGCTTAAGAACCACTTGTATTTCCTGCGTGTATGAATCCCTCAACTGCGATTTTATGCGCGTAACGATAGATCTCTATGGCTTAAAGACGTCGGAATACGTCTCTACCCTGAAAAAAAATTCTCACAATTTCTTCCAAGGAAAGTGCTCTAATACCACTTGTAATATACCAGATATAAAAAGTATGCAGAACATAAATAAAATGCTAGAAATGGCAGAATAATAGTAATATAACTAGCATAATCTCCATAATAAAACATAAATGATATAAGAAAAACAACAGAAATACCACTTTGATTCAGAAAGAAATGTTCACGGGCCTTTTCGAGGGGGAAACCTCCAGTCAAGCAGTGCTCTGTTACAATAATCTTCAAGCTAGGGTTTTCATACCCTCGACCCTTATTTATACTAAATATGTCTATCAAGAGAAGCAACTAGAGGAAGATCCTTCTAGAACCGAAAGCTTCTATTAGGTCTTCTTACATCCGCCTTATTCTATTTTATTGAAAGGCCTTATTAATATTGACCTTTATTACATCCGAATATATTGCTCTACCTATGTGCAGGTTAGGACCCTAACAAACTCATTTTGAGGCTACCACCTTTGATTTACAAGCAACAACTTACTGAGAGAACCAACTCTCTTGATTCTCTAGCACCCACTATAAGGAAGCACCAACTCCTTGAGTGTTCCAACACCAAGTAGATGGAAGCATCAACTTCCAGTTACACAGGCACCAACCTATATAACAGAGAACAATATTTCTCCGTTGCACCACCCTACCACCCTGGGTTTTCTCGCTGCAACCAGATGGAAGCTACAACTTCATGTTTTCAAGGAACCACTTGAAACTCTGAGGACAAAAATCCTCCCTAGCATCACCCTACCACCCTATTTTTTCTGGATGCAACCATATGGAATCTACAACTCACTATTTTCAAGCACCCACTTGAAACATTGAGGACAATCGTCCTCCCTAGCACCACCCTACCACCCTGAGATATAAATCTTTGTTACATAAATTTATTACTATGATACAGTATTTATCAATGACTTACCAGTCTCATCACTATTCTGCTACACTGCTCTGCTCTGCCTGCATCAATGTCTTCCTGCTCGCATATTCTTATGATTTCTGTTGTTCTGCTCTGTCTCTGCATGCACACCTCAACTTTCTCTTCATCTATTAGATATGCATTTTGTTCTATGTCTTTCTTCTACATTTTATGCTCCATGCACCATTGCCATTCTCTGCGCTATGCCTCTTCTGTGCACTTCAGCTCCTACGCACAACCTGCTTCTTCCTGCATGAATAACTATCAAAAGAAGAAACCATATCTTCTATCTTCTAAGTATATTTATCATTCCAAGTCCTCTTCTAGATCATACACTACACTCTTTGTCTTATCTAGAGATTATGCTGAGTATGTTCTTCATCAGTGGCCATTATCTAGAGATTCTTTGGCTTCTTTGCCAGTTACAGTCTTCGACACTTTTCCATCTGTCAATTGTCTCTATGATGAGTCTTCATTCCACTGACATTTACTTCGAGAATCTTCAGCTTCTCTGGAGATCACCCTGAAGCTCTTCGAATTCTCTAGCAGATGCAATCACTCTATTTCGGGTAGTTACAATCAGTCTGTTCCGGTAGTTACGTCAGAGAGAACCTTTGCGTGCTCATCCCTTTAGCACCTTTTCCCTTCCTGAGAAAAACTTCAAAGAAGGCGCTAGCTTTTCTTTCTAAGCCCCTTCCTTTTATGTGACAATGAGTTGTGATCAGACGCTTATCCAAAAGGCACTTCCCGAACTCGATCTTGTGACCACGTGATTGTGGGCGCAATCTCTCTTCTCATTAGCCCCCTGTCTCATGTGACCTCGGGATACATCCTTTCATAAGAGAACCATTGCGGGCGCATCTAAGAGTGGTTTTGGATCAACTGCTTTTCTCCCCACAATTGACCTCGAGCTGCCACGTACCCTTTCTCCAAAACCGTGGTTTCAATTGCGGCCTGCTCACGAAACATTAAGACCCGAGCATGTTCTGACCCCACAATGCGACGAGACCGTAGATCTTATGATCTTGACGGTTCTCCTTCGATCAACGGCTTCGATATATCTTCCTTTCCTTCCTTCTTTCATCCATCCATGCACGATCCTTAATCTCAACGACCAAGTGACATGTGGCCCTCCAAACCAATAGACAAGATCGGTTTCACCTTTCGAGCTTCAAGAGTCTCAAACTCGGCTTGCTCCCAGAGCATTTCACTCGGAGTCCACGATCTAATGATGTGTGGTCTTCTCGAATCAATGGTCACAATCCCTTCGGGTATTCGGGGTTCAGAAATCTCAACTTTCCAACCTTTCAACCTTCCATTGCTTTTTCCCGAAGCTGACAATCCACTGGCACGTATCCCTTTCAGATCAACAGTCACGATCCTTTCACGTCTTCAGACTTCAGGATTCTCAAGTCTCAACTGGAAATCCTTGAAGTGATATTTCTCTGAAATATCAAATCAACTGACACGTACTCCCCTTAACGATCAACGGTCGAGATTTTTCTTCAACAAATTTCACGTTCTCCCCATCCACAAACTTTCGAAGTTGTGGATCTCTCCCCACCTGTCCTCCTCAACCATGGATGGTTGTCAGAACTTCACCCTTCGAAACTTTGGGATTTCAAATTTTCAAACTTACACTATCCTTCCACTGTACTATGATCAACGGTTGAGAATACACCCGAAGTGATCTTTCAGATCGAATGACTCATGTCCTTGCTGATGTGGTTTTCCACATGTCCTTGCTGATGTGGTTTGCCGCATATCCTTTTTGACATGGTTTGTTGACGTGATCTCCCATATGTCCTTTGCTGACATGGTTTGCCACATGTCCTTGCAGACAAGGTTTGGTGATGTAATCTACTGACATAGATCTCCCTGATCTAATGGTCATCATATGTTCTCCAAATCCAATGGTCCTTATTCATTTCAGATTTTCGGCTCTCCGAGCTTCGGGTTTTTCAAATCTCAAACTGAAAAATCTAAAGTGAGATTTTTCCAGAGCTTAACCTCCTCGCATCTTTATACCTGAACTAAATGTTTTTCTTCGATCATGATCTTGGATCGATGGCTCGATCTGTCTGCGATGCAACTCTTCTAACTTATCATGTCCTTCCACTTAGAATGATCCAACAACTAACGTAAATTCGCATAAATGAGATCTCAGATATTTTACCTCGCTTATCCTATCCTTCCACATTAAAATGATCCGACGAGTGATGGGAATTCGAGTTTGATCCAATAGCTGATGGGTGTTCAGATAATCAAATTTTCAACTCTTTATCTCCGCTTATCCTATCCTTCCACTTAAAGTGATCCGACGGTTGTGAATATTCTCGAAGAAGATCAACGATCAAGGATGGTTGTAGAACCACAACTTGTGATTGATTTAACTCGTCACCAAAACTCCGCAATTTGAAGTTGTGCATTGTTGGTGAGTCAACCACAATCGTCAATCTTCAAGGCTATAAGATCTAACGGTCTTGACTAATTGTGGGATTGGAACTAGTGCGATATTTAATTCTCCTTCCGATCTCCACAATCTATCCCTCTCATTGATTTGGTGATTGTGCATCCGATGGTCACAACTCAATCCGACTTAATCCGATTGCTTGTTGGATCAACCATAGTCGTCGATATCTGAGTCTATGAGATCTAACGATCTAGACCAATTGCGGGATTGGAACTAGCGAGATGTTTAATTCTTCTTTCGCTCCCTGCAATTCATCCCTGCTGTTGATATGGCTTGCATATTTGACGATCACAATCCCCCAATGGCCCTCAAGCTGACGGTCACTCATATGACCGACATCCATTATATGAGATGATCAACATCATCAATTTATTGATCAGATGACTGTTGAGGCTTCTCACCCTGAGCTTACGATCTCTCTAAATTAGAAGGTTTTCTGAGTGTTCAAGGGTCTCGACCTTTTCTCCTTCTGCAAGTTCTAATGAATTTGGGTCTCGTCTGAACGTCTGAAAAATGCTATCTCTCCTGAGCTTTGGCAATGAAGTTAACCACAGCCCTGGTGTTAACTCTGTGCTATTCCTCCTGATCTTGATTCCTTATGAAAACTCACGGATTCTAAGGAATCCTGTGCATGTTCCTTGTTGCCTTCATGATAACCTCTGGCTATCTCGAAACTCTAACTCTCTACCATGTGCTTGTCCTCCTGAGCTTGTAGACAACAATTTCTCATGGTCTCTTGCTTTCCTGTTTTCCATCATTGTTGTTAATATGCCATTGTCATTTTTTTTCTTTCCATCAATGACAAGCACACTCTACCTGTAAACATGCCAACACATGTTCCATGCACGAAGAAAACTATGTAGAATTAATAAGAATGAATGCAGATATGCTCGTGTTGAAACATCGTGCTGGAATGCCTGGCTGAAACATGTTGCACGCATGAGGAAGACTATGCAGAAATAATAAGAATGTTCAATGAATGCAGATATGTTGGTGTTGAAACACCATGCTGAGACACAATGTTGAAACACACATGAAGAAGACTGTTAATATACTCAAGTGACTTAGTGAGACATTGTTGGGTGTTAAAATTGCCCCTTTTTCCTTATCATTTCCATGCCATTTTCATCTCATTCTCTTGTATTAATTCATCCCTATTATTTACATTTCCTATGAGAACATTGATTCTAGAGCAGGTACAATTCATTATTCATTCAACATTATGTTATGTTAAAACTTAATTCATAGTTAACTTGTAAACTAGGATGATGTTTCCTTAGTCCTAATTTGGGTAATTACACAGTCATACATGTAAACCATGGATATGTACATATATGCAGATATGATGGTGCTGAAAAAACGTGTTGAAACACCTAGATGAAACATGTTGCATGCACGAAGAAGACTATGCAGAATTAATAAGAATTAATGCAGATATGTTGGTGTTGAAACACACATGAAGAAGACTATGGGCCATGGCCCCACCGATTCCATCATATCCAGTTGGCAGAGTTACTCCACCATTTTCATCTGTGGCTGTCAGTAATATCTATTAATGGAAGGTACTGATAAGTTGAACGTAATTGTCATCTCATATTTTTCTTGTTGATGGTCGTCAGTCAGTGCTCGCATGTGCGTGTTCATGGTTTAAAACATACAGGTATCACTGGTCACTGTGACATGTGTTTTCCATGATACTTTGAATAATGATTGTTCCACACCCTTCCACATCACCAACAGATGACCACTATCGTCATTTCAAGTTGTGGGGTATCCCATCATCCTTGAATAAATTAACCAACTGTCGCCATAAACATTCAATCAACATGGTTGTCAGGTTTATTTTCCCATGAAATTTGAATCACCACCACCTTAACAAAAATACCAACAAATATCCTTCCATTGTTCCTATGCGCTCATGCATGATGAAGCTCTTGGGTCTGTGTTGGGAATTTTGAACTTGAAACTCCTTTGCAATACTGTAATAGCTAATTACGCAGAAGAGCGTTCAACATGGGAGGATTTTCAGTCTTTCATGAACCAGTAACCCTCAATGCCCTGCGTCAGCACCCATAATTCTACAAAAGATTTGAAGACGCATGGTGGGTAGCATATTTTGAGCTGTTAGACGGGTTTGACAATGATATTTCCCTAGAATTATTCCATAATTTAAAAGGAACCCATTCACATGTCAGAGGTTTGGATATTATTGTAACATAGGCGGTTATATCCTCTATTACGGGGATTTCCATCATTGTCGGAAAATGGTTTGGATGAAGGACAACCATTCCTAATGCAAAGACCAATTTCTTGGAAGAAGGAGAGCAAGTGCAGCCTAGAGGACGTGGCACAACAATAGAATCTTTACCTCAACATTGGGACCCCGTTGTTGTTTTCTTGAAGAAATATATTACATGTGAAGGTAGGTACAAGATTGTTTACACATGATTTTGTTTTGTTGTCACACTATCGTCATGGCTCATTGATAAATATGCCTTATTATCTGTTAGAATATTTGCATAATATGGCACATTATGTAAGACAATCTCGTTTTCCCCAAGGTTCTGTCACACACCACTGTCTGATAAAATTAATAGTGTTGAGAGCCTTGGAACTACAAAACCAGACATGGGCTCATTCATTGCCAGGGGAGCAATAGAAGTTGATGAAAATGATGGAAATGATTCAGAAGAGGTAGGAAGTAGTGAGAGGAGTATTTCAGACATGGAAAGAGAGGAAAGATAAGGAATTAATGAAGAGTTGGGACAAGATAATGTTCTTGGAGAACTAGGACAGGGAAGTGGTGATGTAGAAATGAGGGATATCCCTAGAGTTGTGATTGTAGAAGATGTACATATGGAAGATATTGGAGTGCATATGGAGGAATATCTGCACCAAAACCATGAAAAATCACCTACCATTATAACAGAGGAAAATAAGTAGTTGATAGAGGAGAATCAATCAACACAACACGAAGGAGGGGATATAGAAAAAGAACCAAGTGTGGAAGAACCCATGGCATAAATGAAGGAAGGATCAGATACAAATATGCCTTCTGGAGATACATTGAAGGAATTAATTGTGGAAAGGTCACCATCACCTGAAAGGGAAGAAACTCCATCAGAACATATTCAGGAGGTTGAAACAATGATTCAAAGCGAGAATGTAATTGAGTTGCAGGAAGAATCATATTCTTTGCATGATGATTCTTCCCATGTTTCCCCTGATTATGAAGTTGAAATTGTCTCAGAGAAACCTCCCCAAACAATGCGAAAGATATTAAGGAGGAAGAGACCATTGTCGTTGTTTCCATCAACTTTCCCAAGTACAAGGAGAAGAGCTAGGGTTGTTATCGTAGTAGAAGCAACTAAATTGAAAATGACAGAAATTGAGATTCCTATGTTGCGTCCTCTTTCACCCATTGTTACACAAGAACTACTGGGTGATGAAAAACAATAAGAAGTTGTTGTTGTAACACAAGAACTAATTCACAACCTGATCCCAAATCAAAGAGCTTCTCAAACACAATAACTTCTTGTTGAAAGAGGTAAAAGTCAGATTCATTCCCTTGTTTTTTAGAATGATCAATTGAAAAGAGGAGTTCATAGGCTTACGGGGGAATTGGAAATGCTAAAATCAGAAAATGGATCCCAAAGGCCTCCGCCTCATGATCTGGTATTTATTAGTGCAAGCAAACCATCTTTTAGGAGGACAGACTGTGCCTTCAGAGAAGGCTGAAACAGATGAAACATTTAAGGAATATTTGTGTCCTGAGCGTGGGGATATTTACAGATTGGTTGGGTATGAGGTGACCCTTCTTGAGCCCTTATTTTTGGGACTAATCAGAAGATAGGAAGAGATGGCTGAGGCATTACAAAGAAAGAAAAACACTGCCACACAAGAACCAGTGGCTAAGGAATAAGAAAAGCAGGCTGCTGAAACACCTGAGAATGCCATTGTAACACAAGAACTAGTGGTACCTAATTTAAATATGCAGTCTAATAAGGATATACATGAAGTTTTCACTATAACATAAGAACTAGTGATGGCTAAGACTGTTGAACCAACCCATCCTGAGAGTACCACTACTACACAAGAACCAATGGTACTTAATTTAAATCAACAATATGATGAGGAAAAAGATGAAGCAATTGTCACACAAGAACCAGTGGTTGAGGAAGAGGAATTACCACAACTAGATAAAGTCATTGTTACACAAGAACCAGTTAAACAAGCTCAAATTCCTCTAGAAATCAGTGATGAGGATGAACAAGAAGTTGACCATCATGACACAGAAGATAATGATATATTTATGCTAGCAAAGATTGATAAATGGAAGCAACAAGCTGCCATGTTTGGAGAAAAAATGATTCATGTTCCAGCCCATAGAAAGGAAATACATGACCTCAGGGAGAAATATGTTGAATTTCTGACATCTCAGAAATTTAAATGGGAAGAAATGAAGAAGTAATTGGGATAGTTGAAGAAGTCACAAGCTAAGTGCCAGATTCTGCAACAGGATAAAAATCAAATGTATTTGTTAGAAGAAGAGTTTTTGAGTTGTAGAATCCCTTCTCCCTCATACCCAATATTCCTTCATCAACAATTAACTCTTTTTAAGATTAAATCTATTAAGGAAGGAAGACCTTCTAAAATTATTAGTGCCTCTGAGTTTTTAGAAACTTTACCCCAAAGTTTTTTCTCATATTAGCATTTCTTGTGTGGGATTTATTTGCATGAACAAGCCTTCCTATTGGATATAAAATTTAATCTCACTCCCTATGTAGGAGATGTGTAGCTGAGAGCCTTCACTTATTTTGTGAACAATCAGACAAAATGGTGGAATGCCTTCCACACAATCCAGAAGAATGAAGGAGAAGCAACATTATGGATTAGGAGTGAACCCCGTACTCTTGTTACTATTTTTAATATACATCCACATCTACTCTCTTCATCTTACAGGACTAGAAAGTGACATACCTTCAAAGGTTTGTCATAGATTCTAGTGTTAAAACAATTAATGATCATAAAATGTTTTCACTAGAATGTAGCAGATTTAGATGGGAAGCATCCTCTTTGGCCTTGAGGACCAAGGATACCTATAATCATGAAAATTTTAGATATGCTATGTCTCGAGTTCCTAGCTATATTGAGTGCATTCAGACTTGTGGTCCATAGTGGTTGGGGCTTAAATTTCATTTCCCTTTTATTTGGCTGCCAACAAAGAAGTATCAACATAAGTACAAATTGACTAAGAAGACTGAAAGGGAATGTTGGGCAGAAGTGATTTATTCTAGGAAATACAAGAATTTAGAAGATAATGTTGCATCATCCTACAATATTTCTAATTTGCATTGGAAAATTTCATGCCTCGACTTGGACTTTGATTCTGAGTCAGTGAACTTTGAAGTTGCATGGTGACATGCAATGGTGCAGTTGGGGGAGATGTTGGGTGCTAAAATTACCCCTTTTTCCTTATCATTTCTCATTCTCTTGTATTAATTCATCCATGGACCCTATTGTTTACATTTCCTATGAGAACATCAATCATGGTCCATAGAGAAGGTACAATTCATAATTCATTATTCATTGATGATTCTATTATGTTAATTCATAGAGTACTTGTAAACTAGGATGATGTTTCCTAATTTGGGTAATTAGTGATGAATTAAAATTTAATAAGAATTAATGCAGATATGCTGCTAGCTGAACTGTTGGTGTTGAAACACCTAGATGAAACACGCATGAAGAAGACTATGGCACCATCGATTGACTATCCTCGTTGATCTAAAAATGATGAAGACTTGTATTCTTGAAAATATTTGCAAGTTTTAATTCAAGTGTTCTTATGAAAATGGATAAATTTTGCAAACACAACTTTTATAGAAATAACACATTCAATATGCATATAAATAGCAGCAAATATCAGAGAACAGAAAACACATAGCACAGCAAATGATAAAGGAGTTCACCCCTCTCTTGGGCTACATCTCCTGGTCCATCTTCCAATGGATCTTTTGTATTGTTTTCTCAAAGTGATAAAATATGTTCTTTACAATTCTCAAAATTCCAAATAGATGGCTCCAATGGCTTCAGAACGTCCAAAAACTCCTAGCTAGGCTTTTTCGGCACCTCATTTGGCCAAAAATTGAAGAAGATAGGCTTCCTGGAAGTTCCCCTTCAAACTTGTTGTCTCTGGATCACCAAAATGCACCTCTTGCTCCTCAAACTAGCCCCCACGTGCATATATGTGTGAAAATCTAGCATCGGGCACAACCGCACAACGGTGCGAACTGTAGGATGGTTATGCGCCTAGCCCCTAACCACCTAGGACCGTGGGCACATGGCCACCATATGACCGCACGCAATACATAAAAGGGGTTAAGTTTAAATGAAATATGGTAATAGTCGGAAAGGCGTGCACTGTGGTTACATTGTATACACATAAGACTAGGGGTCGGGGCTAAGCTCCGACCCCAGACCGTGCCCCATATCAAAACTATAGCAATTCAAATAAATTCTTTGCCATATATATAATAAGAAACATATGGTGGCGTGCCGGTTGGGTGGCCCTTCCCAAAGAATTACCCCTACCCAGAGGTCGCGGGGTCGAATCCTGCCAACAACATAAATTTTAAACCAACACCAGGGTGACACGTGGCAGCCATTGATTGGGCCACATGTCAGCATTCCATTCGCCACCATTGCCACGTGTCATACACCAACTTGTCCACACGACTGCCAACCAACACCAGCCACATGTTGTACAACCCTGCCACGTGTTGTATGACTTTGCCACATGTCATACAATCCTGCCATGTCAGCATCCATACAGACTGTACAGTCAGCACATTTTTTTTTGCATGTTTGTTGATTTGAACAAAACGCGATATATCTCTCATCCGACGTCCGTTTGAACCCAAATGAGTTGCGTTGGGTTCATGACAATGAGACCTACGCTCCCGTTCGATTTGAAGTGATTCCGAGCACTTTGAAGTTTGAGCAAAATTTGATCCCCTAGATCACACCTCCCCATTGGAAAGCTTTTGGACCTCCAAAATACTATTTTCAGTCTATCTGAAGATG
>SNQJ01S0003656.1:395124-410540 GCA_010110895.2 Picea sitchensis | reverse complement strand
ATCCTCTTTGATTTTGTTACTTCACTTTATTATTTAAATAATCTTTTTTGACTTTGTCACTTCACTTTATTATTTAAATAATCCTCCTTGACTTTGTCACTTCACTTTAAATAATCCTATTTGAATTTGTCACTTCACTTTATTATTTAAATAATTTCTTCTTTGCATGAACTTTGACTCTCTTTTTTTTACCTTTTGGGGCTTCAAGCCAACATATGAGGGTCCTTCAACTTCGTAAGGCCATAACTCTCAAACCGTGAGGAGTTATGTGACGTTCCACATACCACCGGAAATGGTTTGACAAACACTATCCATATAGGATAGTTTCACTAACAAATTCACTGATCTTCATCTCATTATTCCATAATTAATCATGGGTTCTCTAGCCATACTTCTAGGATAACTCAAATGCAAAGCGCCTTCCCGTGAGGTCTTTCACCATAAGGGGACCACTTTGGAGTTCACCGCAAAGCGTCTTCCTGGGATGGATTTCACCATAAGGGGACCACTTTGGAGTTCATCCATTTGTACAACCATGACAAGACAATAACCACTTTGGAGTTCACCACAAAGCGTCTTCCTGTGAGGGCTTTCACCATAAGGGGACCACATTGGAGTTCATCCATTTGTACAACCATGACAAGAAAATAATGAGTCATATTTAAATCAATTCAACTATGCATCATATATCAATGACAACTCATTGATCCATATTCATCTGTGCATACGACTATGACTCCTCTTGACAGCAATCCATTGACATCAAGGTCAATACATGATCCATCAATCACTACATCAATATACTATGAAAAGACACTGTTCCTTTGACATCAATCCTTTGGCATCAATGACAACATGATCCAACAATATCATGATATGTAGTCTAAGGCTAAATATGATCCTCAAGACAATTTGGTCATGCATGGTGCTTTTTCTATTGTCAGTCTAGTATAGTTTTCTTTCAAGTTAATATAAATTAGTGTGGATATCTTTAAAAAAAAAACTATGATTGAAAGCAAATAATAATAAATTTTCAAGTATGAACTATTTAAATATTATTAATATATATTTAACTATGCTTTTTGTTATTGCAATATACATAATTCCAAATCCATATTTCTCCATACTTGTATTAAATTTGTAATTTAAGGTATACTATCCTAAAAATTATAAGAATGATTAAAAGAAAATAATACTAATTTCCAAATGTTAATAACTTGTTAATTTTAAATCATAAAAGAAGTATGAGAAAGAAAATAATATTAGTTTTTATATGTCTAAGTTAAACTAGCAAACAAGGAGATTTTAAATTCTAGTAATTATTCTAAAATCAGGGGTGGAAGGTGTTGGGACTTATCATAGATCCTGCATGAACAATAGGAAAACATTTTTCACGGGGACTTGGTACCTCACCCAATAATGAAGCGAAAGGTTACACTTTGTTGCAAGGATTGATAATAATGAAGGAATTAGACATACAACCTCTAATTGTGGTTGATAACTAAAAAAAAATCATACATTACATAGTCTTGAACTCCAATATAGGGGATAATTCTCTAGCATATATCAAGAAGTCGAATATTTCCTCAATGTTTTAATTATACCATGTATTGTGGGAGAATAATAGTGATGTCGATCAATATGCTAACATGGTCTCATCATTATAAATGACCATGAGGTTGGCTCCTCACTCTTTCCCTTACCATTGCTAGGTCTTTTACCTCTGTCCTTCTTCTCTTAACCAATTAGAGCATGGTCGTTATCACTCCCTATTTGTTTCTCTTTGACTCCATTCAAGTTTCCTCCTAGATACAATATTCCTATAGTCTTTCCCAATAGGGAATGTTTTCCTGAGCACAAAATCCCTTAACAAATGTTTCCCATTGAGGGGAGAACCCATTCAGTGCCCTATTTACTAGCTATGTGTCTTCAACCTTCTCCCAAACTATTGCAAGTTGGTCATGAATATGTGTGAGCTTCATCAAGTAACTGGTGACGATTTCTTATCTAGTTATCTCAATAAATCTAAGTTTGTTGTGCAATATCATCTTCATGTTAATTTTCTCACTCTGGTAAACACTAACCATGACATTGAACATCTCCCTCTCCATTTTCTTCTTGGGTATGTGAGGGATCAGATGATCTTTTATAACATCCATGATTGTCTTCTCGAATTTCACTTACTTCTTCTTGTGAGATTCCAAATCCCGTAGATCTATCTGTGTAGCAACTACATCCTTGACAATATCTTAAAGGTCATTTTCTTCTAATAGAAGAGTTACCCTGACTTTCCATGATAGAAATTTTGAGGCACCATGCAATCTATCCTTGAACATGAGGCTAGTCGATGCCATTCCTCATCTGCAAACAAAACTCCTACTCTTCTAATATTCTAAATCAGAGTAGCTTTGATACCATGTAAATCTTCAGGCACTATATGACTCATGTCCTATGTTTCTCTTAAATAAATCAGATTTGAACTTTAATCAACCACATAAATAAATATTTCTTAACATTCAAGAATCACACATATATCTATAAATAAACAACAAAAGAATAAAACATAATACATGAAATTTGTCCTTCAAAATCATTTTATCATTAAATACTCCAAACTTACAAGGACACCTCAAAACGAGGTTTTTTGCATGTTGATAAAGAAAATTGCAAAATAGATCTCAGAAACCTACTGAATTGACATGTTCATATGATTGTATGACCTATCTATACATATATATGAAAATATATGTATGACTATACAAAATCACTATTGCACCCTCATTCTTCAACTTGCAATCACTGCAGATTGATATTATCACAGTTGCACTAAAAATGACCATTATACATCACAGAGTTAGGAGAAGAAGAAGAAGGGTAAAGGGAAGAAAAAAAAATAGTTAGGAGCCTCAGCTGAAACTCAGATGAACGATTTTGCATCTAGGTTCAAAAAGGATTTTTCGATGTTATCTTGCCTCTCTTCCAACACAATTCAAAAAATGCATGGTATGTGGATAATGGAGCATCGAAGCATATGACATCAACCTAGGAACTATTTTCAAGTCTAACAAATCATGTCTCAAGAGTTCAAGTCAAGCTTGGTGATGATGTCAAGTATCTAGTAGTAGGATTTGGTAGCATTCCTTTTTTACTCCAGTTAGGTAACTTTTTAGACTTTGATGATGTGTTGTTTATTCCAGGTCTCAAGAAGAATTTTATTTTATTTTTAGTTATGGAAGATAAGGGCTTTGTAGTATAGCTCAAGAATAAACAAGTCCTCATCAAACCAAAAGATTATATCCCAACAGTAGATCAAGTGATTGAGTTTAGGGAAGACAATTTATACAGGTTGTAAGGTGAACTTGTTTGAGCCCTAGTTCATAACATAGAAAACTTGTGCAAGTTGTGGCACAAGAGGATGGGGCACTTGCATCATAATAAGTTTCCTATTCTGAGGGACATAGTCAAAGGTCTTTCATATTTGAGTATTCAACATCAGGTTGTATTCAGAGAGTGCACACTTGGAAAGCATGTCAAGGATGCTTTCCCAAGCAGTCAACACAAGACTAAGGGGATCATATATCTGGTGCATTCAAATGTTTGTGGACTAATGTCAATCACATCAATCACACCAATCACAAGAAGCATGTAATGTGTATTTTTCATTTATGACTTCTCTTTCAAAAATTGGATCTACTTCCTATATATCAAGGGTGAATTATTTAGTAGGTTTCAAGAGTTTAAAGCTCTTGTTGAGAACGAGATAGGGAAAAGATCAAGGTTTTGAGATCAGACAATGGGGGTGAGTCTACCTCCAAGGAGTTCAATGATTTGTGCAAAGAGGCAGGGATCAAGAGGGAGTTGACTATTCTATACAAACCATAACATAATGGAGTTGCAGAGCGGAAGAATCGATCCATCATACATGATGCTAAGGCCATGATTCATGACCAGGACTTTTTGATGTTTATTTTGGTAGAAGCATGCAACACAACATTTATCTAGAATAGGTGTTCATAAATAATCTCGGGGGACAAGGCACTAGAGGAGTCATTAACTGGTGTGAAACTAGAGGTGAGTCATTTTCTCATTTTTGGTTGTCCGGTTTATTTTCATGTACCTATAGAGAAGAGGACCAAGTTGGATCCCTCCTTTTTTTTCAGAAGGGGTAGGTTGAGAAAATCCAACCTCAACCCACAAATGTGTGACAACTCGGGAGCATCTACTCACTGTCACCTTAGATAAACTATCCCCTCTTTTAGTTATGAATAAATTCACCGCAAGGGAGGAGTCCCGAGTGACCCTGGGGGGAAAGAAAGAGGTGGAAAGGAAAACCTCTATAGGTCATGTAAAAGGTTCTTGAGGCTTTGATAGGAGACAAGTATAGTTCAAGGGAAATTTTTCGGTTGATAGTACTTGCAAAACCAATGTTGGACGAGCCAAGCCAAGACAATATGTGACATAATAAGCCCCAAAACCAAAGGTAAAACAACAAGAAGTATTTTTGTCCCAAAATTTTCAGAAAATAAGATATATAATAGCAATGAAAATATGATAAGAGTTGTAATAAGTTACCACCAAAATCAACTAACAATAATAGGAGAAGATAACTAGAAACCGATATGTAATGCTCCAATGTTTAGACAATTATTTTAGTGGTTGAAGTGGATTGTTTGCAAGTGTTATCATCAATAAATATGACAAGCTGATGGCTGTAGCAAACTTTTTCTACAATAACAAGTTCTAACCTAAGAAATTAGTAAGTAAACACACCAATGTATAGCTCTTTCCAAGTAGATCAATTTCAAGTATTCACAAGCAATTTTTTGCGGTGAGAAAAGTGAGTAAAGTGAACTTTAAGAGGATGTTTGTTGCAGCCCTAATGGTTGTAGAATTTAATTAATTATAGAATCTAGAGAATTACCACAAATCAAGATTCATTAGAATATAAAGATAGCTTGAAGTGAGCACAATTCATCCCAAAATCAGATATTACAAAAGTGTAATTTTCACGTATTCCAACACAACAATTTACGTTTTCCAATGCAATTCCAACAATTTATCCTTGGGAAATGGATTCAAATAATAGCTAAAAGATCAAGAGGGAGAGTTAACTTGAACCTTGGTTTTGAACCCTTACAAAACCAATCCATCATCCTTTCCTCAAGATATTCTAGTGATTTAAATTGAACTAGGGAAATATCTCCTGGGGTTGTAAACCTTCTTAGTTCCTAGAAGATCAATCCTAGCCAAGCCTTTGAAAAAAGGGTGTAGGAACTTTTACTTCTTATAGAAAATCTTGAACAATTCCATGACAAACAATGAAATATCTCTAATGGTGGGTGTACACCTTTGTACTTCTCCTAAGGTTTAAAATTTAAAATCCTTGAACAAAGATAAACAATTGCATAAATATAATCACAAAATCCAAGAAGATAGATGAAAAACCCTATTCTTTACCAAATATCATCCACATTCATCCAAGATAAAAACTCAAGGGAAATTGATTTGCTCCAAAATTCCAAAGACAATACTTTTTCCACAGTGCTCAAGAGAAACTAAAGAGAACGAAATTTTCCTTAGAGAGGTAGAACCCTCACAAGTGAGTTATGTTCAAATGAAAATGACTTTCCTCTATTTAGAGAGGAAAACCCAAGTCATTTTTTTTCCACATTACAATTAAATCCTTAATTTTAGGTCAAAACCAAAGTTACAAAGCTTAATCTGTAAATCATTTTGCTCTTTTTTCCCACAAAGGCTACAATACAATGAAAACTAACAAAATAATGGCATGTAATCCCACAAGACTCTTCTCCAAGGTGTCATGTGTGAAGGTAAGCCTCCAAAGGCTAGGACGTCATGCTAGAAATGTGCCACATCATCCCCAAATCAAGCAAAAGTGTGGGGGTTCAAGATCACAACACCACCAAGTTCATAAAATACACCCAACGACCTCCTAAATCTATGATGTCATGCCTCAAAAGAGGGATGTTTGGGAATATGAGGGTGATGGCATCTCTTCTTCATGATTCTAGGCCACGCTTATGTGTTAGGGACATCATCCAAGGTGCAACACTCATAATTCTAGGCCTCCAATGTGTGGAGTGCAACATCCGTCCAATGGTATTTCATGACCCTTTGAAGGTCCAAGTGGCTTAGTCCCTTGATGAGTGAGTTTCATCAGGAAAGGTCCTACAAAGACAATCAAATACACCCTCCAAGGGTCCACAAGTCATATGAATCATACCAATTAAGCCACATTTAATAAAATAACCACCCGAACAACAGCATTAAGTCCCCATTTTAAAACTAAACAAATGCTCAAAGAGATTATAAAATTTTCCAAATTTAGGTATGGGAGGGGTGCCATGGTGCCCTATTGGGTAGGTCAACCCCCAAGTCAAGGAATGTTTCCCAAGAAGACCCTCTCTAGACGATGTGGTGAGTATGAGGTGGATATGGGGGAAGTACTCTCGAGAATGGGGTACTTGACATATCAAAGGCTCATATTGTCTCATTTATGGGTGTCTTTGAGGAGGGTGTGTTTCATACCTTTGTTTGCAATGCAACATTTTTCCAAGCCCTTTATTTTCCTTTCTCTTTTATCGTCCCAACATTGAGTGCTATGTGCAATGGAAAGAAAAAGAGCACCACAATACCACTTGAATTTAGAACACATTGAGTGTTATGTGCATTAGAAATTAAAGAACAATGTAGTTCATTCCCCCATCAAGCAAGACACTTTTTATTTATTTTCTTTTAAAAGGTCCTTTATTTTTTCAAAGAGAAGCATTTCATGGCTCTCAATACCTTAGGGCGAGCATCTAGAAGGATGGATTATGTCTTTTGATTTTTACAATGCTAGCTGCAACACCTCTGGATATTTAGCCCCTTCTTCCCATGAAATTAGGTACAAGCCCTTCTTGGGGTCAATGAACCCAAAAACCCAAAAGATGAGGAAACATAGGGGAAGAAGTGTGGAAATTGGTAAGTATGAGTGGAAATGGTACAATTACCCTTCAAGGAAACCCCCAGTTGCAATCCTTTTCTCAAGGGTGACCAACTTACTAGGATACCATGTCAACCACCAAGGTGAAATAAGGAAAAAGATATAATTTCCAAGAAAATGCTCCATAATCATGACATGAATCTATGCAACATGCTCAAATGCTTCAAATATTAAAGTGACACTTACCATGATACTGGACTTGTTACCTCATTGAGAAAGACATGTTGTCTTTGGTGGATCAAGCTAGTGTGGGGGATGTTGCTATGTTTCAGACAATGAGTAGTGATGTGTGTTGGAGAGGAGGGGTTCTATCTACTCAATGTGGGTTATGTTGGTCATCTGGCTCTCAACACTCCATGTCTGCTACCCGTGAGCCTCAAGACATCATCTCCTTAGTTACCCCTAGGATGGGGAGGGTAACATCTGACTCCTACATGGGGATATGTGATTGTCGTAGAGCACATGAGAACCTCAAAATTTCTTGGTATGACCTGTGCATACACACACTTAAACAAAAAATTAGAGCATCAAAGGATGGCAAACTCACCCTTTTATTCATAAGCAAAAATTAAAAAATTAAAAATTGACAACTATAAGATTTCTTTAAAATAATTTTTTTTTGTATTTTTCAAAAAACTTCTAACTAACATGTAATCATGATCACACAATACACACAAATGTATCATAACAACTATGCATATATGTAAGACAAGCGATATGTAAAGCAAAACAAGTGAATGCAATGTAGAAATGAAAATCAATTACCTACTGACTTGGGGCCCAAAGTCCGTAGAAATAAAAATCCTAAAGATGTCAGGTGAAATTGTACAACCAATGCAACCAACTGCTCATCTCATCAAGGTATCTCCCCCTGTGCTTAATCATGTGATACAAAAATAATAATTCAAGGACATAATAATCATGAGTACAAATAAGCATGTGATCAATCATATAAACAACTCATGGAGGTGGGTGGGAGGGAGATGATCTTGTTGGAAAGAATAGCCACAAGCTTGATCCATCCATCTTTGAATAGGGGTACCACATATAGGCGATGTCTCATTTTCTTCCTCACTTACATGATCGTTGCTTTTGAAGATTGAGAGGAGATGAAAGATCCAAAGAATACCTTATGATTTCTTGGAGAAACAAGCACAAGACAAGGGACAGACATAGATACGGAGACATAACACTTATCCATATTCAGAACATGTTGCTCCTTTATACATTTTTTCAAATCCATGGACATTGACTCATGTTGAAAATACAACTACCTTATAACATGGATCTCTAATTTCTCTGAGTTGGCCACGTCTTCATGTCCATTGAAACTCGAGCATGAAGATGGTTGAGGATATTTATGAAATAATAGTTCTGAGTGCTCAAAAGGATAGTCCCTAAGGTATGGATGGAAATAAACATAAGTGTACTACAACAAACCATCCCTTGGTGGATGAAAAATCTGTGATCATATCATCATTAGGTTTCCAAGTTTTTGGATTGTCCTCATATGAAAATCAATCTTCCAAAGGAAATATTTCTACATTCTTTATCTGGAATCTTCCCTCAATGTTGTATATGTGATCTTTATCAAAACTGAAACAATGAATATCCCATCCACGCTCCCGGACATATATGAAATCATCAATATGATTGTCAACTATATCCGAAGGCTGCTCCATGAATTCACTTGTATCATTGAAGTTGATTACTTCTTCACAAGGTTGGACAACTTCATCTTCTAATGTCTCGTTTAGGTCTTGAACATGAGAAACTTATTCAAGATCTTCTTGGCAAATTTATTCATAGATATGTTCTTCAAGCATTTCTTCATCTCCAAGGGATTTCCCTTCAGTAAGAGGTGCTTCACCAAATTGTTCTTTAGTAAATTCTTGAGGTAACCCTTTTATAAGATTCATCATACGCTCAACAAATTCATCAACTATTTTTTTCTCTTCCATAAGCAAAAGTGTCCTCTTAAAACGATAAGTTCTGGGCAATGGCTCATCTCGGGCATCGTAAAATTCCCATGGCACCATAATTCCATTATCTGAAAAACATTTTAATGGATTCGCTAGATGAGATCAAGGCTCATCGAATATGGAGAGGGTATCTTCCCTCAATGGAGTCACTAGATAAACTTATATAAAGTTCATCGAAATTTTATAAGAGGGTAATTCCCTTAATGGAGTCGTCAGGCAAGCTTGGGGTAAAGGCTTTGAGGGAAAAGCTTGCCAAATGTCATTTTGGAATCAGAAAGGATTCAAAATACTTCTCGGCAATGATGCCAAAGTGTTATCATGCATGGTGTAGGTTGAGAAAATCCAACATCTACCCACAAACATGTGACAACTCGGGACCATCTACCCACTGTCACCTTAGATAAATGATTCCCTCTTTTAGTGATGAATAAATTCACCACAAGGGAGGAGTCATGGGTGACCTTAGGGGGGAATGAGGGGAAAAAATAAAGAGGTGGAAAGGAAATAGGTCTTTATAAAATGTTCTTTGGGATTTGAGAGGAGACAAGTAGAGGTCAAGGGAAAGGTGTCGGTTGATAGTGCCTACAAAAAAAATGTTAGATGAGCCAAACCAAGACAATATGTGATATAATAAGAACAGAAACCAAAGCTAAAACAACAAGAAGTATTGTTGTCCCAAAAATTGTAGCAAATAAGATGTATAACAAAAATAAAAATATGATAAGAGCTGCAATAAATCACCACCGAAATAAACTAACAATAATGGGAGATGATAACCAGAAACCGATATGTAATGCTCCAATGTTTAGACAATTATTTTTGTGGTTAAAGTGGACTGTGTGCAAGTGTTATTAGAAATAAATATGGCAGCCCAATGGATGTAGAATTTTTTTTCTACAATAATAAGTTCTAACCACATAAATTAGCAAGTAAACATAACAATGTATAACTCTTTCCAAGAAGATCAATTTCAAGTATTCATAAGCAATTTTCTGCGGTAAGAAAAGTGAACTTTAAGAGGATGTTTTCTGCAGCCCTAATGGATGTAGAATTTTATTAAGTAAAACAACTAGAGAATTCACACAAATCAAGATACCTTACCATACAAATATATCTTGAAGTGAGCACAATTCATCCCAAAAATCAGAGATTACAAAAGTGTAATTTTCATGTATTCCAACGCAACAATTTACATTCTCCAATGAAATTACAACAATTTATCCTTGGGTAATGTAGTCAAATAATAGCTAAAATATCAAGAGGGAGAACCAAATTGAACCTTGGTTTTGAACCATTACAAAATGAATTCGTCTTCCTTTCCTCAAGATATTCTAGTGATTTAAATTGAATTAGGGCAAGATCTCCTAGGGGTGTAAACCCTCTTAGTTCCTAGAATATCAACCCTAGACAAGCCTTTGCAATAGGGGTGTAGGCCCTTCTACTTCCTATAGTAAATATTGAACAATTCCAAGAAAAAAAATGAAAGATCTCTAGTGGAGGGTGTACACCTTTGTACTTCTCCTAGGGTTTAAAATTTAAAATCCTTGAACAAAGATAAATTATTGCAGAAATATACTCACAAAATCCAAGAAGATAGATGCCAAACCCTATTCTTTACCAAATATCATCCACATTCATCCAAGATAAAGCCTTAAGATAAATTTATTTTCTCCAAAATGCCAAAGACAAGCCTTTTTCCACAATGAACAAGAGAAAATAAAGAGGCTGAAATTTTCCTTAGAGAGGGAGAACCCTCACAAGTGAGTTATGTTCAAATGAAAATTACTTGCATCTATTTATATAGGAAAACCCAAGTCATGCTTTTCCACATTACAATTGAATCCTTCATTTTAGGTCAAAACCAAAGTTACAATGCTTAATTAGCAAATCGTTTTGCTCTTTTTTCCTACATAGGCTACAATATGATGAAAAATGACAAAATAATAGCATGTAAGCCCACACGACTCTTCTGTAAGGTGGAACATGTGAAGGTAAGCCTCCAAAGGCTAGGATGTCATGCTATAAATGTGCCATGTCATCCCCAAATCAAACAAAAGTGTGGGGTTCAAGCCCACAACACCACCAAGTGTACAAAATACACCCAATGGCCTCCTAAATGTGTGAGGACATGCCTCAAAAGAGGGATGTTTGGGCATATGAGAGTGATGTAATCTCTTCTTCATTCTTCCAAGACTCGTTCATGTGCTAGGGACGTCATCCATGGTGCAACACTCATCATTCTATGCCTCCAATGTGTGGGGTGCAACATCCATCCAATGCCCTTCCATGCCCCTATGAGTGTCCAAGTGGATTACTCTCTTCATGAATGACTTTCATCAGGAAAGGTCTTGCAAAGACAAGAAAATATGCCCTCCAAGGGTCCACAAGTCATATGAATCATTCCAATTAAGACACATTTAATAAAACAACCACTTGAACTATTGCATTAAGTCTCCCTTTTCAAACTAAACAAATGCTTAAAGACCTTATAAAATTTGCCAAATTTAGGTATGGGATGGGTGTCATGGTGCCCTATTGAGTAGGTCAATCCCAAATTCAGCGAATGTTTCCCAAGAAGACCCTCTCTAGACCATGTGGTGATTATGAGGTGGATTGGGGGAAGTACTCTTGGGCATGTGGTTCTTGACATATCAAGCGGTCATATTGTCTCATCTATGGGTTCCTTGTGGAAGGTGCACTGTAGACCTTCATTTGCAATGCAAAAATTTTCCAAGCCCTTTATTTGCCTTTATTTTTTATGGTCTAAACATTGAGTGCTATGTTCAATGGAAAGAAGAGGAGCACCACAATGCCACTTGAAGTTAGAACACATTGAGTGCTATGTTCACTGAAAATTAAAGAACATCGTAATGCATTTCCCATCAAGCGAGACACTTTTTATTTATTTTCTTTTAAAAGGTCCTTTATTTTTTCAAATAGAAGCATTTCTTGACTCTCAATACCTTAGGGTGAGGATCTATAATGATGGATTATGTCTTTTGATTTTTACAATGCTAGTTGCAACACCTATGGGCCTTTATCCCCTTATTCCCATGAAATGAGGTACAATCCCTTCTTGGGGTCAATGAACCCAAAAACCCAAAATATGAGGAAACAGAGGGGAAGAAGTGTGGAAAGTGGTAAGTACGAGTGGTAATGGTAAGATGACCCTTCAAGGAGACCCCCAGTAGAAACCCTCTTCTCAAGGGTGACCAACTTAATAGGATACCATGTCAACCACAAAGGTGAAATAAGGAAAAAGATATAATTTCCAAGCAAACATTCCATAATCAAGACAACACTCTTTGCAACATGCTCAAATGCTTCAAATATTAAAGTGACAGTGACCAAAAGACTGGAATTTTTACCTCATGAAAAAATATCTACTTTCTCCGGTGGATGAAGTTGGTGTGGTAGACGTTGTTATATTGTTGGTGATGAGTGGTGATGTGTGGTGGAGAGGAGGTGCTATATCTTCTCAATTTGAGATCTGTCGATCATATGGCTCTCGACACTCCATGTCTGCTACCTATGGGCCTCGAGACATCATTTCCTTAGTCACCCCTAGTATGGGGGGGTAACACCTCCAACATGAAGGCTTTGCTTGTGGCTGACATTGAGACTTCAAAGGCCTACAGGGTCTTCATTCTAGACTTGAGGAAAAAAATCATAAGCAGTGATGTAAAGTTCAAGGAGCAGTTTTCTTCCAGGAAGTCTCATGAGCATATTCCATTGACATAGGATGAGGAGAAGAAAGCTCCAAAGGTTGAGCCTGGGTCACCAATGACTTCTAGTTTAGGGAAACAACCTTCAAGTGTGGAGGAGGATCCATTGGCTCCTTCTAGTTCTACTAGGAGACCTTGATGGTTCACTCGGATATTCAAGGATGCTCAAGAGTTCATTAAGGATCCTAGGAGCACATTTAGGGAGATAATACCTTCAAATAATTTTTTGAACTACATGACATTGATGAGAAGAATCATAGATTTTGATCCTTCCAGTTACCAAGAAGTATCATAGAAGTAGTTACGACAGGGTGCCATGGTGGAGGAGTACACATCCATCGTGAAGACTGGTGTATGGGACATTGTGCCAAGTTCGAAGGAGAAGTTAGTGATGAGTTCTAGGTGGATCTATAAGATCAATCATGTTATAGATGGTGACATCAAGAAGTACAAAGTGAGGTTTGTAGCAAGAGGGTTCTATGAGAATAAGGGAGTGAACTACAAGGATACTTTTTCTCTAGTCTCCAGGTACACTTCCATTAGAGTAGTGATGTCCTTAGTCTCCATTATGGGATGGAGGATACATTAGATGGATGTAAAGATAACTTTCCTCAATGGGATAATTGAGGAACAAGTTTACATAGAGAAACCTTAGGGCTTTGAGATCAATGATAATGATTCTCATGTTTCCAGGCTTA
Source organism: Picea sitchensis (assembly GCA_010110895.2). Lineage (NCBI taxonomy): Eukaryota > Viridiplantae > Streptophyta > Pinopsida > Pinales > Pinaceae > Picea > Picea sitchensis. The sequence goes on along the minus strand of SNQJ01S0003656.1, from coordinate 397,129 downwards.
AAAATACCTTGTATGGACTCAAGCAAGCACCAAGAGCATGGTATTCCGATATCGATGGATACATGTAGAGTATGGGATTCACAAAAAGAGAATCAAATCCCAACTTATATTTCATATTTGTTGAGGTTGATGTTCTCATTTTGGTGTTGTATATAGATGACCTGTTCCTTACAATATTAGAGAAGCTCATAGCACAGTGCAAGGAAGATATGGCAATTGAGTTTGACATGAACAACATTGGCATGCTGCATTACTTCTTGAGGTTGGAGGTTTGGCAGAGACCAAGGGAGATTTTTTTTGGGTAGGGTAAGTATGCAGTAGAATTCTTGCAAAGATTTTGAATGGAGGACTGCAAACCCATGGTCACACCTACTATCACTAACTTGAAGGTCACTACTTCAGATTCATATATGATGGATCCCATGTTGTATAGGTACTTGATATGTTCCTTGATGTATCTGGTCAAATATAGGCTAGATATATGTTTTGCAGTGAACACCTTGAGCTAGTTCACGATGGATCCAAGGAAGGAGCATTGGGTAACAAAAAAACATGTGCTCAAATACTTGAAAGACACAGTGGAGTATGGGATGAGATATATTGGAGATGGTGAGGTGAATTTGCATGGGTATATAAACTTATATTGGGCAAGGAGTGCAACAGATAGGAAGAGCACATTAGGATGTTGCTTAAGCTTGGGATCAACAATGATATCCTAGTTTAGCAGGAAGTAGACTTTAGTGGCACTTATCTTAACATAGGAATAATATATTGCAACTAATACCTCTATTTGTGAAGCCATATGACTTCGCAAGTTACTAGCAGTATTATTTGATCAGGTGTTGGATCCCACAGTCATTTAATATGATAATCAAAGTTGTATCAAACTCTCTAAAAATCCAGTATTTCATGACAGGTCCAGGAACATAGAGATCAAGTATCACTTCATTTGAGACAAGATTAAGTAAGGAGTAGTGAAGCTCTAGTATGTACCTACATATTAGTAGGTTGCAGATATTTTGACTAAGCCCTTAGCAAAAGGGAAGTTTGAAGCATTCAGTGAAAAACTTGGATTGGTTCATAATTCCTTCCTCGCTAAGAGAGAATGATGATGTTTGTGGCTCATATAGGAACTTTCACACAAGTATTGTGTCAAACGTTTATGAAGTCATCCAAGTCAAATCTATTTTGTAATTCACATTATTATAAAGTGAAAGTCTTTTAATTAGTCGTTAACTAGAATAAAGTGCATTTTTATTGCATTAATTATTTATATTAATCTCAACCGTTGATCTCACCAAGAGATTAAGGTTTCGGTAGATTAGGGTTTTAGCTAAAGTATAAAGGAAAGTCAAGGTGGAGGGTAAAGACACATTCATTCTTCACAAGGCCAATTTTCTCTGAAGGCAAAGAAAGACGTCTAGGAAGATAGAAAGAAGTGAAACAAAGAGAGGATCAATCTATAATGATTGCAAGTTGAAACATAGAGGTGAAACAATGATTTTGTATAGTCATACAGACTCGTCAATTCAATAGGAATCTCATATCTGTTTTGCAATTTTTTTTATTAGTAAGCAGAAAATTTTGTTTTTGAGGTGTCATTGTAAGTTTGGAGTATTTAATGATAAACTAATTTTGAAGGTTATATTTTGTGTATTGTGTTTTATGCTTCCACAGTTTATTTCCAGTTATTTGTGTGATTGTTGAATGCTAAGAAATATTTATTTATGTGGTTGAATAAAGTTCAAATCTGATTTCTTTAAGAGAAACATGGGACAACCATTGCCTAGTGCTTGGAAATTTACATGCTAAGCATGTTGAAATAATGTAACTGCAAAGTGTATTCTAATTATTATTTGATATATTATTCATTGGATCAATCCCCATTTTGGATTGATCATGTCGGCTATTGTAAAAGACCAAATCCCCTTTTGTGGATTGGTCATAATGTAATTGTAATAGGCTAAAGAAGAAGTCGGCCCCAGAATATATCAAAGAGGCCCCA
>SNQJ01S0003656.1:380232-392228 GCA_010110895.2 Picea sitchensis | reverse complement strand
GGGGGGGGGGGTCCAGAATGGAATCTTACTCTGGCAGACCCCCTATCTATACATGGCATGAATCTACTGGTCCCGAATCCCACCGCCTCTCACTGCCTGACATATCACATCACCTTTTGATGTCATCATCCACCTTTTCCAAAAGAGTCACATCCCATAAACTCCGTCAGTCCTTCCCCCTCATTCACTTGTGGTGAGCCCCCTCACCATGATTTTTCCCCCAATCGATAACCACCATATCACCCATCCATATCCCTCAGTCGCTGTCACCTGCCATCTCACACTCTAAGTGACCCGTTGGCCATTTATTAATGGATAACCTATCCATTAACCAGCTGACCTATCCCCTGCGCCCAACATATACCCGTTTACTCAAAATTACCCTCACTCTTCATTCCTTCACCATTTACCCACTCGTCGCACCAGATAACTTACCCCGTTTTCTTCTCCATTACAGTCAGTCGCCCCCATCTACAGTCATCCCCGCTAACGTTGTTTTATTTGCAGGTATAGTTACAGTAATGGCGCCAAAGTCAAAATGAGCAGAAGGAGAGGAGAATCCGTTTCTCCTGCCTCCTGTCGACCTCGACAGGATTCCACTGGCCGACAAATATTACTTAATTGTAGATACTAAGTGCGATTTCGAATTCGCAAACCTTCAGTCATGGCTTAAAGAAGTTTTCCTGGACCAGAGTGATGGAATTGGACTCTGGGAGTCCAACCTACCCCTGTATCTCTTCCCTCAGATTCACCATTTCCTAGAGTTTTCCCTCAAGTGCCAAGCCCACTATATCCTCGAGAAAAGAGCCATTGTATCCTCCTCCGGAGAAGTTCTTTTCCTCATCAAACCAGAAGCCATCGACCAAATGATGCAAATATCCCGAGCCGACTCCACATCACCTTTTAACCTTGAAATCCTTACAGAGTTATACCAGAAGATGAATTTTCCTCAAAGAGCTCAAATATTTGAGCTTTTTCTTCCACAATCCGCTCAACTCCCCACTACAAATCCCCCTTATCCTTCCTCCATGTTCTCAACCAAAGGAAACTAGGTTATCATGTCCCTATGCACCTTACTAGGTTATTATTCAGATCAGTGGGTAGATGAACCCATTCTGGGATTTTTGTCTATTTTCTCCACCGATGAGAAGCCCACTACATAGTTCGATTTCAGCACATTCCTGGTGAATAATATTCATGAGCAATTTTTCAATTTCACCATAGAAGGCATGTTCCAGTATTCTTCAATACTGGCATACCTGTTCGTTTTCTTCCAAGCGAACAAATTTTCTTTTTCCATGCAGAAGATGGACGGAGATGGAATATACCAGGCAGTGACCGCATGGACTTCCCTACTCAGACATAACTCCACGGACTTCAGTTTCAAGTAGTTCATTGATCAGTTCTACCACCCAGTGGTGAGTATGCTCAACGGCAGACCCGAACCCAGGATTAATGACGAAGTTAATAGGATCCTACATCTCTCGGATCATAAAAAGACTGGTGATTGGTACTTGTACCAAGATCACACTGAGATCAGAATCTATGGATGCAAGTTGGCCCCATATAAACTGCCCAAATACTTACCTGTCATAATTTTTTCTCTGGAATACATAAGGCAGATAATAAATTCTGATGATATTCACTTTGTGTCTTTAAAGAAAAAGAAACAACTCGGAATCAAAGGGTAGATTGGGTCTTTCATCTGCAACAATTGAAGCGCAGGGGAAGAAGCAGACAGGCTATTGAAGGACATGAAATTATTTATGAGTTTCACATGGCACTATGATCCATGCGGGATTATTTCCAAGATGAGGGTGAAAAACAAGAATATCCCATATGTCCATGAATATAGGCCCGAGATAGAAAAAATTGCAAATCAGACAGGATGCGAACCAAATACTTTGGTCGAGACAGAACAACAGGACTCCCCGGTCACTGTATCACAGACAAACACACCACAGGCTCCGAAGGAGAAAAGGTGTAGGCAGGATTTTTTACCTCCTGTCACTGAAGTGTCATTAGAAGAATTTCCACTGCATACCAAGAGGCCCAAAACCATAGCTCCTGACCTGGCTGGAGAAAAGGAAGTTCCATCTACTATAGTGACAGAGGTTGATCGATCACTTCTCAATACAAGTGACAAGCATATTATAACCACAATGTTACCAAAGAAGCCTACAGATACTCCACCGATCAACCAGCCAGGAAAGACAGGTTCAAAGCTCAGTATCTTTGAGAAATATGATCTGGTCAAGAAAAAGAATCAGACTTTGACCAACAACACATATGCCCGATTCTAGAAGCAAACATCATCTTCACAACACAGGTTTCTATCGGCGTTCGACACAGAGAAGGGAAGAATGAACATGGCATTCCTCCAAGCACAAGTACTAGACCCAAAGGTAATCACTGATTACAAAAGGGCCACTTTTGAATTCCATACCAAAGACGTGCATCCTGCTGATCAAATGGATCTACACAGGCAAACGAGAGAAATGGTTTTCTCCACACTATCACATGCTTCCACTACTGCTTCCAGATTACAAGTGTCTCTGAACAACGTCCAGACACAGTTTAAGTTGGAGAAGATATCAACCTTTGCCAAAGACAACAGGATCAAGACATTGGAGGAACTGGTCCTCAAGATCGGGTACGATACCTCAAATGTGAAAGAAATTGAGGAGATGATCAAGAAGAAAAGCGCAGACATAACGTCTTTGAGGAAGCAATTGATGCTACCACCAACAGTAGACTCGCAGGCGAAGGAAATAGCATAAACAGAAGGAGAAAAGGATGAGATGCTTAAATTAATCATGGAGCAAAATGCACAACTGAAAGAAATGGAAGCTGAGATGGAAAAGCTAATGAAAGAGAAAGAACAGTTGAAACCCATGGAATTCATTCCATTGAGTGGAGTTCCACTCTCAGGAGTGAGCACAGCATCACTAGCAGAAGTCCCATCGGCGAATCCACCGACGTCTCAGAAAAAGACGGTTGAATTGGCCAAATCTATGAAAAAGATGAACTTGTAGGAGACAGAGATTAGCAGGCTGAAAAAGGAGATTGAGAACCTTCAAGAACTAAAAAATTCTTATCAAACTAGATTTTCCAAGGAAAAACAGGTGTCAGACCAGCTCAAACAAGAGTTACAACAGCTTCGGAAGAAAACAGTGGCAGGTAAAACACTGGCCGAAGTTAAAGAAAGTGTCTGAACATACATCACCAAGTCTATGAACGAGATATGGCTGATGATACAGATTATGTTTGAGAAAAATGAATTGGTGCAGAGAAGCAAACAGGCCATCGAGAAGATCAGATCAAAATTGGGAGAGATGCCCACATAGCCTAATGAAATCATCAAGTTCCTAAATTCTAAAACCAGAGAGGAATTGGAAGAGCTGAGAATTGAAGATAGAACAAAGACCATCCTTGAGGTCAAGAGAGTCTTGACCAAGAGAGGATTGATGCTACAACTGGAAGAAAAGGTTCAGGCCATGGACCAAGGGGTACAAAAGTTTTTCAGCAAGATTGAGGCTCTACAGAAGAAAGGTCTTCTTGGTCTGAAGGTGATAAATGACAAACTGATGACACTCCCAGACTACAAAAAGAGACTGGCTGATGTGGTTAAGGATAGTTCAAAGTTTTTAGGAATTCAAGGCAGCATCACTGGCAAGGCACTCCTAGATTCACTTCAGTTGGACATCATCATTCAGCATGAGATCCGGTATATCTTCATCACCAAGCCTACCTTCGCCAAATACATAGAAATGGATGAAGTCTACCGAAGGCTACTCAAAGTCAGCGTTCCCAGTCATCTTCGATGGGAAGAGCTTTGTGACCTGATCGAGTAGTAGATGGGTTGTCCCAACCGAGTCAGCTATCCACTCAGATGAGTTCATGCAGAGGCCTCCCCAATGGCTCACCTAGAAAATAGCATGCAATTGCGACACATCACCAAACAGTTCCTAGATTTCTGTAGACTATTAAGTTAGTTAGGCTAAAAATAGATTTACCATGTCCTGATCTTTAATGACAGGATCGTTTGTAATTTTGGGTTATAAATACTTCACTTTCTGAAGTATTGAGGGTTGATATTTACGCCTCGCGAGCTATCAGACTGTAATATTTTTCAAGAGATCTTCCATTAATACAAAGAGGCATTTTTACAGGATTCTTGCGTGTATTCATTGGTGATGTTTTTCTTTCTAAGTTTAATGTTATTCTTTCTTAGTTATCACACTGTTTGCTAAATCTAATCTTTGAAAGTAATGAATGTTGCAGGATTTATCTTCATATACCCTATTTCACACTTTGAAAGATTTTTATGTTTTATCTTCTGATTTTATGGTAAAGAAATTCTTAACTACTTCTTTATTGTAACTGACCTTCTCACCTTTTTCTGCTATTCCTCATTTATACTACTAAAAGAATCCAGTGATTATATTATCTTGCCCTGTGAAAGGTTTCTTTGTTTTCTGGTTTGGATTTCATTCTTACGATATAGACCCCATAGCCCAATGGATGTGTAAACTATCTCAGCCAACCCAACAAACACTACAACAACAAAACTAGCTTATTTATTTACCTAGCCTAATATTTTAAATTTGAAACATATCTAAATTATATAGAGAGATCCCTCTCTGAAGTTGGTAGGGCTAGATCCCAACTTCGAAGCGGTTGGATAAAGTTACCTCTCGTAGATTTCTTCTTTCTTGACAACCTCTAGGAAATTTACAGGGTTTTAACATAGTGGTGACCATACTGGGGACTGACGATCTGAACAAATTTTTTAACCTTGCGTCCTCTTTTCCCTAGAAGAAAAGCTTGCTTCTGAAATATTGCGAATCTGAGAAAGAAGTAATGTTTAGAGGTTGTTAAAAACCTGTACATATTATTTTCAGACTCATAAAACTAAAAAGTATATATATAAAAAACAAAAAGAAATCTGGCTCCCAAAAGAGCTTATACTCAATCTCATCCTGACCCAGAACCTGTGATAGCAACAGATAATCCAGAAAAGTTGCTCAGAAAAAAGACCATTGTTGAAGGTTCAGTAAGACATAATCCCCTTCAGAAGTCCCCTTCTCTTCCAGAGGAACTTGTTTCCATTCAGGATCTCGACTTTGATATCTTTTTAGAACAAAGCCTATTTAGAACAAAATCTGACATCTTTGTGGCCGAAACCATCCTAGACCCAACCGTCTTGCAACCCCAGACTCCTGAAGTTCTATCTCCCACTGCTAAACCTCAAACCACTAACTCTGTGCCAGCTAGCCCCTCCTCATCCTCGTCTTCTGTCACCACTCCATCTATCATCTAGGTTATTGTCCCGCCCCCTCCGCCTATCATGGCAGCCAGATATGCTCCCTTGGTGTTGGCCACACCTCTCCATACTATGCCCCAAGACTATCAAACGAGACTTCCACAATTCGATGCAACATGACCCTTAAGCACTCAGCAACACGTTGATAAAACGAATGATTATTTTGACCTACAGGAAGTAGATGAGGCAGACGTTCAAATGAGATTGTTTGCCCAAAGTTTGACGGGTGACATTAAGAAATGGTATAAAGGTTTATGCACTGCCTCAGTCCTTGACCTTACCACATTCCAAAGGAGTTTTCTAGATAGATGGGAGGTAAAGAAAAACCCTCTCCAAATATTGTCAGAATACGAAAATATCAGAAGAAATCAAGGTGAGACAGTACAAGATTACTGCACCCGTTTCAATAACCTGTACAATGCAATTCCAGCTGATATCGAACCTCCACAAGGTTTATCATTGATAAAATTCCCTGATGGTTTTGACGCTGATATGTCATATCAATTAAGGGAAAGAAACTCCACCGCCCTGGAGGACATGTAGAAAAGTGCAATAAGTGTGGAGGCCAACCTATTGGCAAAAAAGGCACGACAGAGGACAAAGAGGAGAGTCACAATCAAAGAGGAACCTTCCACATCAACTTATGATTCCAAATTGGATTCCTTGGCCAGAGCAATGGAAATAATGATGGAGAGACTTACTGTATCCGAAAGAAACCCTCCTAGAGAAAACCCACCAGCTCCTCAAATTCAAAATCNCTCCTCAAATAAGGCAGAGAGATCCTAGGGATCAAAGGGAACAGAGAGGTCCCGATCAACAGATCAGACCTCCCCTACATGAAAATTATGTCGATGAAAGAGAGGAAGTAATTGAAGAACTGGAGGATACTCACATAAGCCTCATGGGCATTCATGATAATGAAGTTATTTTGCTTACCCAGGAAGAGCAAGAACTTTTTCTTCTCAATCAAACAAAGGTAAGTGAAGAAGCTGAAGACGCCGAACAACAGGCATTTGAAAATTCTATTTTTGAGGTACACCGACAGTACAATCTGCGAAGTAAAACGACAGACGGAAGTTCTCCAAAAAAGGTGACCGAAATAAAGAAGATAGTTGAAACCCAAAAATCCCCTGAGCGTTCTGCCGAGAAGAAACCTGAGAAGGGTAATGTTGAAGTTCCAGCAAAAAGAAACCTTACTATTCTGAAAAGATCATCGCATTCTGAGGTTTCATCAATTAACCCGCCGGATACTTCTGGCCAGAAGATCGTGGTGGAAAAATCAGAATTGTTGAGCCAAAGAAGAGCACCTGCACCTTTCAGCCTCGAAGGGGAACTAGCCAAAGTAAAAATTCCCATTCCCCTTTCCGAGTTGTTGAGTAAATATGCTTACCATTCACAGGTGATTAAATCTCTGACCATTGAACCTGATATAGGTACGAAATCCTTAACTGTTGGATCAACAAATCATTCAGATACTGTGAACCTTACAGATGATCAACCTGAACTCCTGTTCGGACCTGAAGTGGATGGTCAGACTGACAATGGTGTTGTCACTCCTTTTTACATCAGCCTTAATATACACGACCTGATTTTGCATAATGTTATGCTAGATTCGGGTGCTTCCCATAATCTGATGCCTAAAGCAGTGATGGAAAAACTAGGACTTGAAGTTACCAGGCCTTACAAGGACTTGCACTCTTTTGACTCCAGTAAAGTTAGATGTATCGGTTTAATCAAATATTTGTGTATCACCTTGGTTCAAATTCTCGCGAAGAGCATGGTCATGGATGTTGTGGTTGCAAACATTCCCCCGAAGTATGGTATGTTGTTGTCCTAGTCTTGGGGGGCCAAGTTGAAAGGTACTTTGCAGTTGGATATGTTGTATGCCACTGTCCCAGTTTTTGGTCAACAAAGAAGACTATACAGAGAAACACTAATGAAGTACATGGTTAGCAGCCAAGAAAAACCACATAACTATCCTCTGTACTCTGCACATTTTGACCTAGACTCCTTCATCCTATACAACGATGGCGATACGGGAGAACAAATCATTCAGCTGGAAGAAGATACATCTGGTCCGAACGAAGGCCAAGAAGTTAATGAGGCAGAAAGACAGAAAAATGTGATAACTGAAGAATTTCCAGCTGATTTCTGGAGCATGGACTTTGATGGAGCTGGGAGCAAAGAAGGACATGGAGCAGGCGTTTGGTTGCACAATCACAGATCCAGGTATTCGAAAAACCATTCTTACAAATTAAATTTTCAATGCACTAACAATATTGTTGAGTATGAAGCCTTGATGCTCGGTCTGAAACTTCTAAAGAAGGTTGGTGCCAAACAAATTATGGTGAGAAGTGATTCTGAATTAATTATCAAGCAAATTAAAGGTGAGTATGTAGAAAAACACCCTCATCTTAGATCTTATAGGAATGTTGTTCTCGATTCCCTTAGATTTTTCACTGAAGTTGATTTGCAGGTGATGCCTAGGGGACAGAATATTTTGGCAGACCGGTTAGCTACGTCAGCAGCCACATGCAAGATTCATTTTCGTTCCACTCGCCCATACACAGTAGAGGTGAAGTGCAGACTGAATCTTCCCGACAACATCAGATACTAGCAGGTATTTGGTAATGATGATCAAATTGAAGACTTTCTGCAATGTAAAAATGATTTCGAGTGTACAAACATAGACTTAGAAAATGAAGATGAAAATGTAAAAAGATCTGATTTTGAAAATGATAGTGTAAATAAGATAGATTCATGAGAGTTAGGTGATGATGAGATGGAAGCTAATGTTTTTCATTTGAGAAGTAATGTTTTACCTAGGGGTTTAGTTCCTTTAGAGGACTTATTTGATTTTAATGATGTAGCTAAAAAACCGAAAATTGAAGCCAGTGGTCAAGAAGTAGAAGATTGTAATATAGGGATGGAAGAGAAACCCGGGATGGTGAAACTTTCCAAATCATTACCCCCTGAGAAAAAACTCAAATACATTGATCTTTTCAAAGAATATTCAGACGTATTTTCCTGGGGTTACGAGGACTTGAAAGCTTATGACACTAGCATCATACAACATAGAATTCCAATAAAAGAAGACCAAAAACCTTTCANAGGTATTTGGTAATGATGATCAAATTGAAGACTTTCTGCAATGTAAAAATGATTTCGAGTGTACAAACATAGACTTAGAAAATGAAGATGAAAATGTAAAAAGATCTGATTTTGAAAATGATAGTGTAAATAAGATAGATTCATGAGAGTTAGGTGATGATGAGATGGAAGCTAATGTTTTTCATTTGAGAAGTAATGTTTTACCTAGGGGTTTAGTTCCTTTAGAGGACTTATTTGATTTTAATGATGTAGCTAAAAAACCGAAAATTGAAGCCAGTGGTCAAGAAGTAGAAGATTGTAATATAGGGATGGAAGAGAAACCCGGGATGGTGAAACTTTCCAAATCATTACCCCCTGAGAAAAAACTCAAATACATTGATCTTTTCAAAGAATATTCAGACGTATTTTCCTGGGGTTACGAGGACTTGAAAGCTTATGACACTAGCATCATACAACATAGAATTCCAATAAAAGAAGACCAAAAACCTTTCAGACAGAAACTTAGGATAATTAATCCCAAGCTACTTCCTCTGATAGAAAAAGAAATCAAAAAAATGTACGATGCTAAAATCATAGTCCCGTTACGTTTTTCCAAATGGGTTTCAAATTTGGTCCCAACACGAAAGAAATCTGGAGAAATCAGGCTCTGCATCGATTTTTCGAAATCTGAATAAGGTCTCTCTGAAGGACAATTACCCATTGCCAAAAATGGACCACATATTACAAAGGGTAGTCGGATCCAATTGAATCTCTTTACTGGATGGGTTTTCGGGTTATAATCAGGTACTCATTCACCCAGATGACCAAGACAAAACCGCTTTCACAACACCGTGGGGTACTTTCATGTATGTGAAAATGCCTTTCGGGTTGATGAACACTGGGGCCACATTCCAGAGGGCGATGGATCTCTCTTTTGTGGAAGAACTCGGAAAATTTATTGTCATCTATCTGGACGACGTAACTATGTTTTTCCAACCTAACGACGAGCACTTACGGCCTCTCAGACGAGTTTTTAAGAAATGCAGGAAATTTGGGATTTCTTTAAATCCTAAGAAGAGCCTTTTTGGATTAGAGGAAGGTAAACTGCTAGGGCACATAATCTCCAGGAACGAAATTAAAATAGACCCCAGCAGAATCAAGGCCATTCAGAAATTAGAACATCCAAGAAACATCAAAGAGTTACATTCTTTCATCGGAAAAATAAACTTTCTGAGGAGATTCATACCCAACCTGGCTAAGCTTCTCAGAAACATCACAAACATGTTAAAAAAGGACACAAAAATAAAATGGGACATTGAGTCTAGGCAGTCTTTTGAACGAGTCAAACACGCACTCACGCAGGCTCCAGTCTTGATCAATCCCGATTTCACCAAAGATTTCTATCTTTTTTCGTTTGCTTCCAAACATACCATTGCAACAGTATTACTACAAAAAAATAGCGAAGGGTATGAACAACCCATAGCCTTTTTCAGTAAAGCTTTAAGAGATGTTGCTTTGAATTATAAAATAATGGAGAAACAAGATTTTGCCTTGGTGAAAGCTATAAAATATTTTAGGGTATACATTCTCCATTCCCACACCATTGCATATGTTCTGAATGTGGTAGTAAAAGACATTTTAACCTAGGACAATCTGGACGGATGAAGAAGAAAATGGATTGCTATCATTCTAGAGTATGACATAGAGATTAAGCCTACGAAACTAATTAAAGGTCAAGGTCTAGCAAAATTAATGGCTGAATAAAATTTCCATGCTCTTGACATTAATTTCTTAGCTTCAGCAAATGAACAGGGTGAGCAGGCGACTCCAAGCGTGAGAGAGGTATTTCTCAACTCTCCATGGTACGCAGACCTAATATTTGTTTTGCATAATTTACAAGATCCCCCTAGTCTGACTAAAACTAAAGCTAGGTTTTTGAAACTGAAAGCATTAAAATTCTATATTCTAGAAGGCAATCTGTATTGGAAAGATCCTAGAGGTATTTTGTTAAATTGTCTATTGAAGGATGAAGTTGACAAAGTGCTGCAGGAGTTTCATGCAGGAGACTGTGGTGGTCATCTGAACTGGAAGGTCATAGCCAACAAAATCCTCAGAGCTAGATTCTATTGGCCTACTCTATTAATCGATGTGCATCACAAAGTGACTTCGTGTCATCAATGTCAGTTGTTTGAAGGCAAAAGGAAACTTCTTCCTCTACCCCTGAAACCGATCTCTGTTGAAGCCCCTTTCTAACAATGGGGATTAGACTTCATCAGAGAAATACATCCTCCTTCTTCGGGCCAACACAGGTGGATTCTTACTGCCACAGATTATTTTACAAAATGGATCGAAGCAGTACCAAGCAGGCAAGCCACAGATTCTGTCATTATTAAATTTCTTGAAAATAATATCTTGTCTCACTGTGGATGTCCTAGAAAGATTATAACTGATAATGCAGTTGCTTTTCGATCGAAGAAACTCATAGATTTTTTCAACCAATACCATATTGGTTTGGGACATTCCACAACTTACTACCCTCAAGGAAATGGGCTGGCAAAATCATCAAATAAAACTCTGGTAAACATCATCAAGAAAACTTTGCAGGAAAACAAGAAGTCGTGGCATAACAAGTTGGTTTTCGCACTATGGGCCGACATACTGAAAACCAAAAGGTCAATCGGTATGTCACCATATCAGTTGGTCTATGGCACAGAAGTAGTCTTTCCCACTTCCTTAGGAGTCCCTATCATGAAATTGCTCCAAGACATGCAAGCCAAGCCAAATGACTCCCAAAGAAGGATCAACCAGATGATCCATTTGCAGCAATCCAGGGAAGAAGTATACAACAAGACCCAGGTAGTCCAAGAAAGTATTAAGAAGATTTTTGACAAAAGAACCAAGGAAGATGATTTTGAGATAGGAGATTTGGTGCTAAGATGGGATTCCCGAAATGAAGACAAGGGAAAGCATGGTAAATTCGATAGTCTATGTAAGGGACCATACATGATTCAAGCATTCAGAGGAAATAATGTTTTCTTGCTAAACAACAGTGATGGGACAGATCTGCCAGGAGGACCTGTAAATGGTAGAATGTTGAAGCATTATTCACTGCCTCAGTAGAGACCTAAAGCCACACTTTCCATTGTACAAACCATTTTTATTTTTGCTTGCAATTTTCTGAGTGAATAATTTTGGTCAGTTGGTTGAAGCCCGAAGAGAAGGCCCTAAGCCTCTGACCATTGTTTTCCTTTTTTTGAATAAAACCAATCAAGCAACGAAGGCGACTAGGGAGGAAGTTTCAGAACATCAGGAATTAGGATTCTTGGCACTTCACAAGGAAAGTACCATCCCCAGGTGGAGCCACTGTTATCACCCTATAATTTATAGGATCAACTAGTGACTGGAATGTTATCTCTCTAGTGTTTTTGTTTGTCAAATGATTTTTCATTCTGCAAATAATTTGAAAAGAAAAAGAAAAAAGAAAAGAAAGAAAAAAGAAAAGAGGGCATAAAAGAATTTCAATGAGAGCCCCGTGCAATAACAGTGACTTGGTCCATACCTTTCAAGCATGGCCAAGTTA
>SNQJ01S0003656.1:343801-364690 GCA_010110895.2 Picea sitchensis | reverse complement strand
AACCACCCTACAAAAAAGGAGTGCTACTAGTAGTACCATTTTTAGAAATGAGGGTAAAAATAGCCACTAAATGCGACCTCTAAAAAAATGAGAACTCTAGAGATTTCTCATTAAGTTGGTAACTTTGTTAAACTTGTAAAATTCATTTAGCCTTTACTTTTGTCAAAGATTTATGTGACCAAACTTGCCATCAATCTAATCATTTTCCTTTGTTTTTTGACTTCAATCAGATGTTGGCCATTTTATCCAAGTTGGTTCAACATTGAATTTGAATGATTGTTGTTCATTGTGGTTTCAAAAGATCTTAGATCTCTTCCTTCTTATTTCTCCAACAAATTGTTCTATGTATCATTCTTTAAGGATATTAGAATGTTCCAAGTTGGGGAACTATCTAATGGCTTCTTTGTTTAAATAATTGTTGCTTGGAGCATATTTTACTACTTAAAGTTATGGAATGTTGGCACAATCAATCAAATGGTGGTGCTTGCAATGCCCTGCTACCATGTGGATTTTTGGGTTTTCACTTTTTGCTCTTACCCTTTGATGGATTTTGTGAGGCTCGAGTGCCACCACTTTTATTTTTTATAGATGATGCTACCAGTTGCTCGTAGATAAAATAGGCACCACATTTGAATGCCATTTCTTCATAGTCTATTTTTTTGTTTCAATGTAGAATCATCCAATTTCAACCAAATTTATTTTGATAAGTAATTTATGAGATCCATTTCTACACATTTTTTCATAAGTTGAGATCAGTCTCTAATCAATTTTTGAGGATCGCATATGGTATATTCCCAAATCATTTCCAATGGAAGTGATACATTCAAGACCCCAAAATTTTAGGGGTAGATTTGGAACTCTAGACCACATTGGTATTGAAGGAAAGTAGTTAAGGGAAGGATCATACGCAAGGTACGAAGGTTCATGCATAAAAGTGTATGACCTAAGAACAATTGACTAGAGTGAATGATGTGATCCATATCCTCCAATGAAACAAATTCCATCATGAAGAAACCTCGGGGTCAATGATGGATGGAATATTTTTCCTTGAATAAGAATTTCTAGGAATGTGAAGTCCAATGGTGTAAATTTGTGAGGTAGGGTTAAAGCCATTAAAAATGTAAATATACCCTTGATCAAGACAAAATTCAAATTGATCCACTTTTTGGCTATGAGAAATAATTGGGACATAAGTCATTTTTCTAATGATAAAAGCACCATTAGAAAGACAGTAGAAAATCCATATACATTTTGGTGTTGAAACTTCCATAAAAGATTAAGGAACCCTCAATAGGGTTTCTAAAACCATGAGGGGGGGACAATGAATTCAATAGATTAACACTACATGATAAGATCACCTAGAGTCGAAAGAGAGGCCCTTTCATGGGTGATCTTCATAGTTCGAGGAATATAATGGCTCTCATATCTTAATCAAAGTAAATTTCCAAGAAACCTTTTTGGAGAATAAGCACAAAAGTCAAGGGTTAACACATAGGTTGATAATTATAACAAGCATGGTGCCTAGAATATATTGATCCAAACTTAAATGAACTTGAGGCAATTCACTCTTCACAAAAACTCACATAGTGTAGGTCACATGAAGCTAACCTACCTTAAAACTTCATTGTGTATGATTAAAAAATTGTCCAAATTTGATGTGATAAAAAAATGGCATGCAAGGAGAACAATCACAAACTAGGGTTGATTATGTTTCCCATGAAAATACAAAAAAGGACATTGGGACCAAAATGTTCAAAAAAACCATTGTGACCTAAGCTTGAACAAGTCTCAATGTCTTGTGTGCTCTGAGGAAGGCAATGCTTAAGTGTGCTCAAACCCTAGCCTCAAACTCTATTCTCCATAGTGGCATGCTATTTTATATGTATTCTTTCATCCATGTATGTATATATAATAAAAACCTATTTGTATTATTGTTAGAATATTTACATGCAATACAACTAGAGCATAACTATGAATTTCTTGTGGGGGTTATGAGGACCTTGACCATAGATAAAAGACAACACCATCACGATAGAGGTTAGAGACTAATATAACTTATCCAATTTTGATTTTGTTGATTTCCTAGACTCATCTAATTATTGATGACAAGCCAAATTAGCTAATTCCTTGCAATATCCAACCCTTTTGAGAGAACTTTTAACCTCCGTACCAAGAGAAGAATAATCCCTTGGGGATTTTTGAAGAAAATAGTTTGAAATGAGAATTTTGTTTTTATTCTTTCTTATTTACTATCATCTAACCTTGATTTGAGGGATGGGTTTCACACCATCATGGAATCATGGCTATTGTATCTACACAAAATATGGGTCATTTGTTACATTTTTGTTGAATAACCCTCCAGTGTGCCTAAATATTTTGACATAACATCCTTCCCCTTAGAAAGGGGAATGTGGCCGATCTTTGATTGAGATTCTTAATCTATATTAGAGTTTTATTCTAGCTTTGGTTCCATATGGTGTTTCAAATTAGGTTTTTGGTTTTTCCACTTCTTTATCTAAGAGAAAATGAAAACATTAACCTTTGTTTGTTGGGAAACCAAATAGCCATGTTTGAAGCAATCTCTACACGGAAAAGCAATGTGCTCAATGTTCAACATTTACATCTAGTTACAACCATTACATTCAAGAAATATTTCTTTAAAGAAACCCTTCCTTAGATCAACCTCAACGTAATCAAGGGCATGTGTATAAGTATACACTTGTATTTTCTCAATTGTGAAAGTAATAAACTTACCCAAATAATTTCCTATGGCGAAGGCATTCAAAATGCCAATAATTTAGAGGCAAGCCATGTATCTGCACCAAGAAAAAATATATATTTTCAATGCATTAGTTGAAGCACTCTTACAAAGGCCACAAAAAGGATATCCCTATTAGATAAACAAGACCTATCATGGATGTCAAACACTTTACCAAATATAGAGTTAAATTCTAGAGGAGAAATCCCTTAGCATTGAGGTGTACTGCCATAATAACTTACAAGAAGGAACACCAAACATGGGATATCCAAAAATGGAGCTCAATTAGCTTCAACCAAACATTATTGAATATATTAAAATCCACTCATGGGAAAAAAAAGTGTTCTTTGGCCTCCTTTTCCCAGCGAGGATCATGCTTTATGATCAACACTAAGGTGAATTTATCATCATAGAATGATTAGGTGGAGGGAATCAAGCTCAACTTCTCTTTGAAGTTGATTTCTTGGTGTGACCCACTTGTGGGTCTATTAGAAGTAATAGATTAGACAATTACCTATTTTAGGGAGGCGCCACTTTGTTGTGCATAAATATATGAGCTAAGCAAGGCACTACCTTCCTCAAGGGAGGGAGATCCTTCATGGGTTTGTTAGAAGGAAGAGATTAGACAATCACTCATTTTATAGAGGCATCACTATGTTGTGCATTAATACATGTGCTAGGAAAATGCACTACCTTCCTCAAGGGAGAGGGATCCTTCACTTCATGATGAAACAAAGAGGCACACACATGGATGAGTGAGGAGGGGAGCATCTAGAACTATATCCAAAAAGAAATGCAATGAGACTAGCAAACCAAGAGGGTGGAAACAAACCCTCCAAAATGAGCATATATTAGAGTTTATAAGGTTGGGGGAAACATGGAAACTAGGGAAAATATTGAACTACAAAAAGAGAGCTCATCGTTAAAATTCACAATCCCGTCCACTTTTGTCATAGTTTTTCCTTCTTTTTTTTAATTGAAATGATGAAATTGTTGAGTAAAAAAACCATAGATTTACCTATACAATGTATATCACATAAAGGTGTGATAGGTTGATCCCATTGTGGGAATCTTCTAGCGCTACCGAGGTTGTGGGAGTATCAAGTTGTGATTCTTATTTTTCTACCAGAGTTTCTTTCAAAACCTAATTTACAAGAGTAGATTTAAACAAACTAGAAACACAATTGAATGTAGAAGCAATGGATAGCTAAATAATTTCATGTACTAGTGTTCAGTCACATAGGTCATCATCCAATGGAGCGGTTAGCTTTTTCTTCTTCTTAGAGGTTGTGATTCATTCCTCTTTCTTGTCTTGATAAGGTGTTACATGCTTTGACAAAATCACATTATTCTAGATTTGTGGCACTTTTATGCTCCTCATTAGGAAGGGTATGTTGAACATCAAAATTTCTAGGACCTCCTCCTCTAACTCTTTCAAATCCACCTATCTTGCCCCAACCTTTTTAGGGTGTGGGGATGATAGTTGGATAGTCTTAAGGGAGAGTCTCAAATTTGTTCTCAACCCTCCTTGATTTCCTAAGACCTAGGTTAATATCTCTTGCAATGGATCTTTAATTGGTGAGTTCTCTCAAGGGAGTGGGGTGATCTTGGGTAGAACTTTTGATTCCTTTGCTAGGGAGGGTGAAGCTTGTTGGACATATTTTATTGTTGGGGATTTTTTGTTGATTAGATTGTGTTCTTTTGTTTCCCCATCCCACTAGGTGGGTTCCCTCCAAAGCTTTTTTGATCTCCCAATTCTCTTGGCAAAGTGGGGTGTAATGTGACATGTTTTGAAGCAATCCCTACATTTGAAAGCAACTTTCTCATAGTTGAGAGGGTGGGTCTAGGTGTAGTATTTAGCTACAAGCTTGAATTTTTCTAGGAATTATTTGATAAAGTCCTAGTTCAGGAATATGCGTGCATATGTAGTGGCATGCCTTTGTTGTGTTTTGACACTCCTATAATGAATTTTTCCTAATGCATTTCCTATTTCTTATATTGAACCAGAATTGCATAAGTGAAAAGGAAGGTTTGACATTCTTACCCAAATTGGGGCAATGGAGATTGTGTCTACTACCAAGTCATATGTTAGAGTCCATATCTTCATGCAAAATCCTACTTTTACCCAAAATAAAGGGCTGGAGTAGAGGATCTTGTCTTTGTCTTCTACAAGATCAAATTCCACATGAAGAACCCTTTTGTGCACTCTAGGTAGATGTAAGCTTCTTTTCTTTCTGGTTTCCATGTTTTGGATATCCATTGATGTAGATTGATTAATTTTGGTGAGAGAGCATTGAATATGCATACCAGAACTTTCTCTTACAATAAATTGGACTACTCATTTACACCTTCAACCACTATGATGGATGGTGTTTACGCTTCACTTACCATTCGAACTCTAAGGAGTTGATGATTCTCTATAGGGTTCCTATTTAACACCGCATCATTGAAGGATGGTTGTAACACACCTTATCTCTTAATTCTCTTAGGATGGTGGGATGTTCAAATTTATTCTCTATTTGAGAGATAATAAACTGAGATTACTCTCCTTGATTTTGGTCCATCACTGTTTAAGTGAATACTTGTCTTATCAAAACATTTATTGTGAGAGTTCTTACTTATTCAACCCCTAAAATACCAATAAATTTGTTATCGAATAAATCGGTATATGCGGACACTAACAGATCTCCCTAGATCCACCTGGATCTAGAACAAAACAGGACAGGACATGATGCTTTCCCTAAGCAACTATCATTGAATTTACTACCAAAGGAGGAACGAGTGACATACCTTTATATCGCTTCCTTAGGTATTTGTTGTTCCTACTTCGCTCTGGTACTCTTGTGAGATCAGATCCAAGACAACACAAACCAACCAAAGTGAAGATAGTAAAGTATATTCAATGATGACCTATGCATATGATCAAGGAATTATGCAATAAAATAAGAGTGATTTTATGGGAAAGGGACATGCCACTGTATTATATTAATATGAAACTAGAAGATACAACTAGATCGCCTTGATGTCGCAAGCTTCCTTTCAGTGGTCCTTTGTTCCAACACACACACTTGCTCCAAAATTGCATGAAGAAGATCCACTAGGGCTTGATGGACAAATGGAGGCCTCAAGCATCAATTCAAACAAGATTCCTCACACAATTCTGAATCTATTATTTCATCATTTCTTTATTCAATCTTGCTTAACCTCTTCCTTGAGAAACCCTTCATTATATAGGAGAAGGAGAGATGGTTAAAGGGATGAGAATGATCCCACTAAATCTGAGAAGTTAGTAGGATGCCAACCATGCGAATGCCAACTCATTTTCTAGAAGATCCTCTTTTAGAACCTTCGTAACTTCCCCTTCCTTTTAAGCTTTGAAACAAGTTCGCACCCTACCTATAGAGAAGATTGTGAAGACCTCGCAGGCTAGGTATAGGGTTGCCTGCGAGAATCAAGATTCTCGCACCCTACAACATAGTCAGCCCGCGAACTCATCTTAAAAATATGTTTTATGGAAGAAGACAACAGTCACTTTTCTCAGGCAAACGGTCCTTGTGAGAGCCTAAACACTTAACTGTAGAGACACCACCGGAGTGACCAAAATAATGTGTAACAAAAATCCTTCCCTAGAGTTCGTTGGAATGACTAGGGACCTGTATGCCCTCAATCGGATGGATAACGCTACCCCTCGTCACCAGATCAACGATCTAGATAGACTCAGACTCTTTCCCATCAGAATAACAAATTATAGTCCTATAATTTCCTTTCTGACAGATCCAATGGATCTCAGACTTGAAGAGAAATGGTCCCAATCCCCTCATTCCTTTTACCTACATGAAAATTATCTTCCATTTATTCAACCATTCATTAGGTGATCAAGTGGGGCCCGCAACGATCCTACTACTAGGATCACATTGTGTCCCTTGTTTGATCAATGACTCTTGCTAGCTCTCAGATTCCCTTACCATTGGGACACATCCATTCGAGTGTCATGAACCACTCCGACCAAATCACTCTAACGACGCTCACTATGATAGATCAAATGATCCTTGTTCACTTCATCTAACAATCAAGGTTTACTTAGGGTTACAACCGTACGACAGTTAGGATTCTAAGGCTAACCTCCTTAGGTCGATTCATACTAGATCCAACAGTTGAGATCTCATGGGACACCTCCTGATATATCAATGGTCCTTGGGCTCTCAATTTGTTAGACTCCTTTCTCAAGCCCTCCTTCTAGGCCCCTGATAGCCCTTCTTCTGATAGACTCATAACTGGATCCAACGGTCTAGAACTCATCGATACCACTCTCTGATAGATCAATGGTCCTCATTGACTCGGACTCTCCTAAGAGCTCCACACTTGGTCACTCTGATGGTAGTACCATCCGACCAATGGTCCAGATATGCTCAGTATGCCGAATCAACGACTGTTATTTGTCTCGACTCAAAACATTGGTTTTCCTCAAAATAACAGTCTTAATCAAGACTTAATCGTTTTGGGTCCTTTGAAGCTCATTCTTAAGGATCTACTAGACCTCCTTGAATCTCATCCTCACACTGTAAGAGGCTAAGGTATTCTCACCTCGAAACCGGTTGAGGATTTGCATATCATGCAAACTTTCCATTTAAGGCAATAGGGCACTCCTTGTCCATCATGGGTGGAGATTTTATTCATATCTTACAATCTTTCCACTCAAGACTTTCAGTCCCACAAAGTTAAACCGATTATTGTCATTCCACATCCAGTGAAGGTTTATGTCATGCAAGCTTTCCATTTCAGGGGCTTGGATAGCTCATGGGAATCCACCATACTCTTGCACAACTTGCTTGGTTATATAGGTCTACCAGGTTAACAATGAAGGCAAACATACATACTCCATTTACTCAAGAATTCAACCATTCCTTCTATACGTTCACATTTGTCATTTAAACTAGAAAAAAACACATTTACATCATTGAGCATACATCCAAACATGTCAAGTTAAACACTTATATGTTCAATGAAATGTTAACCAACCAACTGACTAAGAGAGGGATCCTTTCCTCCCAACCTTAGGCTATGTTGCAAAGTGCCTTCCTACAAAATTCCACCCCTATGCCAAGCCATGATACCACAAGGGGATTGATTCATATGACTTCCCAATCAGGTAAATGGTCCAGGAAGGTTAGTCACCATCACTCTAATGGCGACAATAGAAGTTTCCCTCTTTCCACTGATCCCAGGACCTCCATGGGTTTATCAGGCACCCTCCCAAATGGATTTCCTCTACACAAGGGAGTCCCTTTTCTGCTATACAATCCCTCGACGAACTTCCCTTAACATTGTCGATTTTTTTATAGTGAGCACCAAGCCGTAGTCCTCTATTTCTCCAGTCTGTATCTGGGTATCCTCTGTTCCAAGGTGGCCATTAATCTCTTGGGAAGGATTTCTATTTTCTTTAGAATTATCTTCCCAACAACTCTGGTGCTCAAAGTTAAGCATGTGAGTCTCATCCTCACTGCCTCGTTCAGCTATGAGTCTACAAGTCACTCTTTTTTTTTGTGGTTCTTTGTGGCAACCCATCCTCAATTTCTCAAGTTCTCTAGCATATACCCAATATGTTCCTTTATGTCTCGTATCTATGCACCTCCTCTCCTGTGTGTGGTATGTATGGTGGTTTTCCACCTTTGGTATCTTCTTACACATACTCCTCAAGATTTTCATGACTGCTATCAGACGCAACCTCCAATCATGGATCTGAATTCAAAGGGGAAATCTAAGGGTATCCTTCTATCAGGTTTTTAGTTGACAATAGCCTCTTCAAGCAATCAGATCTATCAGCAATTATAACTACTTCAACCACCAATCCTGCTACCCATAACTAGTCACGTGGCTCTATGCAGATCTAAGTACGTTGGCAGGTGATGAAATCAAGTTTGCAAGTGTAGGTTGGAATGTTGAGCAAACTTCCTATTTTCTTCATTGAAGCTTCTCCCCTCCACCAATCCACCTCACCAATTCCACTTCACCAATCCCACCTGTGATATCATGGCTAGTATTCAAGGAATTTCCCTCTCAGTCAATTGTCTAATGTTTTCTATCAATCAACAACATAATTACATGCTTCATAATCACACTATATGAAGCCCTAGCATAATTGCAATCATGGGGAGAAATAGGGTGTTACAATAGTCTTGGATTCATTGTGGATGAGGTTGGAGCATTGGGAAAAATGGGTTGAATCAACAACCTGAGATCCATTGTTTAATCTGCTATTGAAGCACATGGGATCTTCTACTTGCCCTTACATGTAGTATGTTGGGTGAGATTGATCATGGCCTTTCGAGAGACGACGATGGAGGTTTGCATGGGAAGACAGAGCTAGAAGGTCGAAGATGAGGTCATCAGTAGGGGTGGAGAGCCTGGCGATTGCATTCTCTTTCTTAAGATTGGAGGAGCCATAAAGATGACAGTGCAACTAGGGTGAAACCTTAACTATCACTATCCTTATTGTTGTTTTCTATCACATATTCCTCCACACCCCCAAAATTTTGACCCACTTTATTCTTCATTATTCCTATCATTTTGTATTTTATCCTAATATTTTTTAATTATAATTTTTAAAAAATACATTTAATCAAAAAATTATTATTATATTTTAAAAGCTTATATGAGCACAATTTGACATTATGTTTTTAAGAATTATATGAACATATTTTTTACATCATGTAAACACATTTTTTAGTTTATGAACTTAATAAGATACTCAAATTTTAAGAATATAATTTAAATAAATAAATAAATTTAGAAAATATTTAAATAAGTCATAAGAATATATTTTTTAAGAATATCAAATATATGAGCACAATTTGATATTATGTTTTGAAGAATTATATGAACATATTTTTTACATCATGTAAACACATTTTTTAGTTTATGAACTTAATAAGATACTCAAATTTTAAGAATATAATTTAAATAAATAAATAAATTTAGAAAATATTTAAATAAGTCATAAGAATATACATATATTATGATATGCGTGAATTTAATAAGAATAAAGCTTCGTGTGTTTCAACGACTAAATCATTTTATCTTTAGTCAATTGTAAATATCGATTCTCAATCATTTTCAATCATCATTTAAAAAAATTGAATTGTCTAACTGTAAAACTGTGATATGATGTTTTCGAATGTTAAACGAGTGTAAGATATGGTTTTGCAAATATGCTGAACAGAAAGAATTAATTAAATTAGTTTTTGTTTTTGTTTTAATATTTATTTTTGTAGTTTTTCTATAGGTTGAAAGTAAGTTAATTTTACAACATTGAAATTTTATTTGCTATACAATAAATTGGTGAATGAGATCTTCTCGGACAAGATACATACTCTACTTTTTTGGATTTGAACACTTATAACATTTTAAAAAGAAATATATGTTCTTAACCATTAGGTTCACTCAAGCTATACAAACTAAATATTGTAGTTTTGTTCACTATAATTTCTAATTTTAAATGTTACTTTAAACTAATTAGAAGTTCTATTTTTTTTTTGTTATATTCTTTCACCTAATAGACCTATTAGTCATGTAGAATACATTAATTGTAAACATCAAAAACATGGAAAAAAACAACAACAAAGGTTTCATGGACACAATAGTGCAAACGTAAATTGTAAATCTATACGTTGTAGCTTCCAGAATGGTTGATGAGATTGCAAAGACTAATTTAGTTAAGCTATTGAAAAAAACTGAAATTAAATATTAGGGAGCGTAAGTATGCAAACCAATATTGATTGAGGAATATTAATATTGTTAATTGATTTCACTTTTTTTTCTCACAGATTACTCCCTCTACTAGACATGTTCCATAAAATTGACGATCTGGTATAAATAAGCTAGTATGCTTCCTACGAAGCCACCATGGTGAAATTGGTAGACACACTCCTCTTAGGAAGCAGTGCGAGAGCATCTCGTAATTTTAACAAGTTTTTATCTTTAAATATTTGATATTTTTATAAATTGAGTAAATACAAATTAAAATGGATTTTTGTGATATATAATTTTATTATTAGTAAGTTTTAGTAAAGGTAGTGATTTATACTTTATTTATGTTATGTATTTATACCTTATATATGTTATATATTTATTTAATTGTGGCATTGTTGGAATTAAGAGATACAGATTTGAGTGAAATCACAATTTATGTTATTTAAATTGTATTGTTGAATGTATGGATGGATTCAATGTTCTGAAAATAATCACTCAAATCTACATATCCAACAATTTCTAGTCAGATTTTTGGCAAAATTAAACTAATAATATACCCTAAAAAAAGTCAAAACCATAAGATTGGATTTGAGAAGTTTGTGCCCATAGAAAATCATGGAGCCACTTGTTTTGTGCAAAGTTTCCTCCTATAACCTCTCATAATATGAGTTTTCACTCCCTCATCACTTATACTACTTGTACATGCATATACCTATTACCAAATAAAGGTGAATATATAAAAAGTTTCAAAATGGAACAAAGTGACATAACATGATAACATCATAACAATTGTTAGTAACACATATCCGCAACAAAATACATAATCAAGGAGGCTCTAGCCTTTAAATCGCCTCTAGATTCTAGGCTTTAGAGTCTGAAAAAATACAACCATCTCCTTTTGCCAAGCCTTGTCTTCTTCAAATTTTGCAAGCCGATTTTCCAATTCCGATCTAATCTGTCCAATCTCCTCTAATGGGGCAACTTGGCCTCTTCTACCAGCCAAGTGTTCTTTCATCCTATGAATTCCCCCCCTAACGGTCTTTGACTCTTAGGGTGGCAACCATGGTAAAATTTCAATCTACAAATTCAAATATGCAACATTGTAAGAAGCAAATCTCATCTTAAATTTTTTATATGAAAAGTTCATACTTCAAACTTCAAACTAGTAGAAGGTTGAAAGATAAAACTTCAAAAATTGATTTTAGATCTGTAATTTAATGAGTTGAAAACCTAGGAACATATTTATCATTTTACATAACATATATCGTATACCAAAAACAACCCAAGATCATTGCCAAACTCCACACTCACTCTATATCATTGTTTTTCAATGTTGCTACAAAACTCCAAATGTTCAATGAGATAAGTGTGGCTATGTGTGGCAAATAGAGGGGGTGGGGCTATCTTTACAGTGTTCATTTAGGTTTTAGGAGGGTTATTTTAAGGTTTTAGAAACCAAAATTTAATAAAAAAATATTTTTTCACCTACAGTTCATAGTGGGTTTGAGGGTTTGACTCGATCGAGAAGGTACAGACTCAACTGAGTTGATCGATTTGGTATTGAACCATCCGATTCAAGCCTTGAATCGACCAGTTCAGTACCAACCGGTCGATTGAGTCCATAGAACGACCAAATTGGAACGGTTTAGGGTTTGCTCGATCAACTCGGTCCAGTCTGAATCCGAGTTGACCGTCTTTTAATATACTGATTAGAAGTAGTCGACACTCATGTACCTTATACACTCTAGATTTCCAGAGCTTCATCTGCTACTACTTGCAGAAGGACGTTGATTTGCACTAAGTAGTAAGGTTTTGATGATGGCATCCAATTCCCATTGTGTGGCCACAATACCTCAAGTGAGCCACCTTGTTCACCCTTAAGGTATATTTACTTTGTTCTTTCATCTTTTCATAGGATGAAATTGAATCGAGTTTATGTTAAAATATAATAATTATGTAGTAAATCAAATGTTTACATGGAAAGCTATTCTAAGTAGTACATTGGATGCGTTGGTTATTTACAAAGGAAAACTATTCAAATTCCTCATATGGTTGAAGATCAAGTAGGGACTCCATGTAACCTACCAATGTAACCCACCATGTGAACTGCACTTTCCAAAAAATAGTTAAATTAATAGCAAAATATTTAATATGAATATACATAAGTGCATAAGTAGTGGCTCCATGTAACCAAGTAAACCGCCCTTTCCAAAAACCAACTGAAATAATAACATAGTATTTAATAGGTTTAATATGCATGTACATCGCCATTTATATTTTTTCAATTTATTTATTTGTTTAAAAATCACATTTCAGTTAGAGAAATTGATAAAAAAAATCCACATACATCATGAACAATTAAATCTCATCATAGCTCGATCAATCAAAGAATTGAATGCATGAACTTAAAATACTCGGTAAATATTTTTTTTTTAATTAAAAATAATAATATATGGTTTTAAAAAGTTTGGATATTTTTTCGAAAAAGTGAATAACTAATATAAAGACAATGCATGTTGACTTCGTATGGACAACTATAGTTTGTAGTGAGGCAAGGACCAATAATAGTTTAAGTGAAATGATTTGTTGTGCGTGAAATTAAATATGTATATTTGAAAATGTGATTATTGTTTCACTATTGTTCGAAAGTTTATTTAGATGAATTTGACTATTGTTATTAAAATTGTAAAATTTTGCTTTCGTTAGTAGAAAAATTACAAGTTTATTATAATCATTAATTTTTTAATTAATTAATTTTTATTTTTATTTTAAAAATATTTTATTAATTTGATGTGTTAAAAATTATAAAATATTTTAATATATAATTATTCATATATATCAATGTGTTATATATTTGAAAGTATTAGTTTTCTAAAGTTGTTTGAGCATTTGTGTTCCTTCACCAAAGTAGAGCACTTATGATCTATACATAAGATGAACACAGATGTTTCCATACCAAAGAGAAGCATCAATGTCGATACTTTAATATCAAAGAGAAACATAGATGCTCCAACCTTA
Organism: Picea sitchensis; assembly: GCA_010110895.2. Lineage (NCBI taxonomy): Eukaryota > Viridiplantae > Streptophyta > Pinopsida > Pinales > Pinaceae > Picea > Picea sitchensis. The sequence goes on along the minus strand of SNQJ01S0003656.1, from coordinate 351,165 downwards.
AATTTGAGCATTGATAATATCTAATAATAAATAAATTATTAGTTTATTATAAAAAAATATATTTATGGTTAATAATTTATTAATATTTTTAGACATTTTTATAACTATGTTTTGTATTTATTAATTTTTTTTAGCGATTAAATTTAATTAATACATGATTATAAATTAAAATTATTTTTTATTATTTGAAATAAATTAAAATTAAAATTTTAATTATTTGAAATAAAAAATTATAATTAAAAGTATATGAAAAAAACATTATAAATAAATAGAAAATAATATTATTCAAATGTACACTAACTAATAATGAAATGTTAAGTATACTATATAGTAAGGGTAGAGAAAGCACCCATATTAAATGATGGTGAGTGTCAAACCACTAAATGAATGGACCTCTTGCAATTACAAAACTACTCAATCATTACATAAAAAATGCTTGATGAAAACTCTCCAAAACCACTCATCCACTAGAGGTAATTGCCTAAAGTGGAGAGTTGATGCTCTCAGACCGAAGAAGAGCACTATTAGCTTTGATGCTCTAACATACAAATTGAGCACCATTGCTCCTAGACAAAAGGAGAACATCAGTGCTCCTAGAACAACAAGAACAAGACTTTGCAGCTTGGAGAAACCTCATGAACTTGCAAAAAAAAGGGAGGTGAAAACCCCTTTGAACATGTAACATGTTATAAAAAAAGTGTCCCTTTCTAGGTGGAACTTTCCTTCATTTCTTATCCATATCCATTGATGTAAAGCCTTACAAATATCCACCATTAACATCCAAAATAAAGGCAAAACCCTCAAACTAATTAAAAAAAACTAACAAAAGCAATATTAGGTGTAGGGGGGATTACTCATGATCTCGAGGTAATATAGGAAATTACCTCCACTTAGGGATTATACGAGGCATCCAATAATCACGTCGAGATCTCGAATCTCTTCTTAAGTTTGTTTATTTTGAAGGAGATGGATATCAAACATATAACTATTCTAGGGAACTCATCATTAGTAAGTCGACATATGCATCACAAAACAAGTTCAAAATATGCCCTTCTAAGAAGACTTATCATTAGAACTCAAATTCTAGCTCAAGGTTTCGAGTGCATAGACTATCATTAGGTCTTTAGAAGGTTCAATTACTCAACTGATAAACAAGCTAATGACGTGATAAATTTTAACATCATAATGGAGTGTGGGATAAGGGGCACTTATACTGCCCCCCTTCTTTGGAGAAAATTGGCCCCAAATCTGGTAGGAACTATGCTAAAATTCATAGTTCCACCCATGTAATGGGAATTTTTCTCTGAGGGGTTTTGGCTCATTTTAAGACAACCCAAATTGTTAATTTTTAGAAAAAATGATCAAAACATGTGGAACTTTAACTTGCTATAAATGGGGCTATTTGAGTGTCCCATAGTCGACGCCTTATAATGGTAAGGAAAATGGGGCAGCATTAAAACTTTTCCACCTCCCATGAAACATTATAACACATGTGATATTAGTGATGAGGACAAACCCTTTGGAAAAATAGTGGTGGTGTATGGTGGTGGAATTAGAGGGCTTCAACTCTCCCTCAGGTAGAGTACTGATTCACATCACCTCAATTGAATTCATTGTAGTTATCTTTGTCAGGATGGGACGAGCGACAAGAGTGGGATATCTTCTAGTTTCACCTAGAAATGGTTAGTTTTGTATATAATGGTATTGCTTCTGATATTTCAATGTGACTACAATTGAATTTATAAAATATTTGAACCATACTCGACTCTGGGTTCCAAGTATTTGTTGGTTGTATTGCTTAGGCTCTATGGAAATAGAAAATTCCCATGCTCACTCTGACAAATGTGTCCTTTGTGAAATCATGGAATTGCAAAGAGGAATAAGGTGTTGAGAGGAAAGCAAGGGAGGTTTATGATTGCCTCTCCTTGTACGTGAGAAAGTGGGAAGTGAGGGGAAGAGAAGGCATTATAATGCATGAGTTTGAATTATGGGCCTTTCAAAGGTAGATAACATAAAGGATGAGAGAGATGCAAGATAAAATAGAGCAACTAGAACAAGATAAAAATATATCCAAGGAAAGAATTTACTTAGTGACACCTCAATCATACTTTGGAACATATGCCAGCAAGGGAGGAAGAGATAGTGTAGCAGGAATCAATTCATGCAAAGAAGTTCCCAATTGGCATCTAAGCATCCAAGGTTGGTAGCATGAAGGAATCCATCAATGGGGATGTTCCATTTTAATTTTTTAATATTACAATGGTCTATGTTGGATCAGGCAAAAAAAAAATAACATATACCAAATTATCTAGCCTCTAATATCATATACAAAGTATCATGTAAATTAGTAAATCAAAGAATGCAAGAAATAAAAGAGACAAGAGATGATATATTTTACTTGGTAAAACCCCAATGTGGGGAAACATCCATGGAAGCAAGTCTTCTATTCTTCGGGTCAACTTTCCAATCTTACAATGCAAGAGCATCCTCACATGTGCATTACCTCACATTACATTTGCACAACTAAAGGAACTCCTTCACCTCGATTATGTATGAGAGAGTGAAAGGAGAAAAATTCTCATGATGCATGTGGGATAAACCCTTTTTATAATATAGATAGTTATTGAAGTACATGATACCACTACGCAATCATTAACACATTCTATCATTCTCCCTTAATGATGACTAGAGGGATATAATCACAGTTGGAGGAATATGTCATTATACTTGTTGGAATATTGGTTGTTGTCATTGATGTCAACCCTAGTCATTGGTTTTGGACCGCAAGATTGATAAAGGTATTTGGACATGAATGACAATGCACATGCATATACAACACCCATGGATGGATAGTATGCATCATGTTGTTTCTAGTGGTAGGTGGAACGTCATGTGGATCCTCATGGTTGAGGAGAAATGAATTTTTGAAGATGACAAAGTGAATTGAAGAAGGAAGTTCAGGTCGACACTAAAGATAATTAAAGAAAAGAATTACAAAATAAGAAAGTGTCAGGTCGACCCTAATGATAAAAGGAAGTGACATAAAGAGTATAAATACATCTCATTAAACATTCATTTTTCAACACACATAAGTTTGTTAATGAACAAGAAGATATAAGTCGAATTTCAGAGGAAATCTGAAGTAAGGAAGGCCGGATTTCAAATGAGGATGAAGTCTTTTGGTGATGTGTTCTAAGATTTTCTGAGTAAAATAGTCATAACTTCTTCATAGAGAATCCAAATGAAGTGATACCAATTGCATTGGAAAGAGTACAGGTTGTAGTTTCTTGTGTGTGAATATCATAATCAGATGTTAAATATTGAGCGTGGGGCATTTTGTACAAGTTCGCTCTCATCAATAAACTAGAATTGAAAAAGGTCTACCATTTTCTCTATAACTCCTTTTTGGTGAGGATTCAAGGAGTGAAAATTAGAGGAGTTTCATAGAATACATTGAGTTATGTTATATACAAGATCAAAGTATTCTAAGAAGTGAAGAATTGCAAAAGTTGAAGAAGTCTCATGAAGCATTATCGGGTTCTATGTGATGGTTGGTTGATGGTGATGATTTAATATGAAGTTTTATTATCTCTCGTATATTCTTGGGTGGAAGCAAGGGGCAAGGATGGAGAGTTAAACTCTCTATTGATATTGGAGGATTGTATCTTCCTCTTGGAGGTTTATCCCTCCCTTTACATTTGGAAGCTGTAGNCATATATTCTTGGGTGGAAGGAAGGGGCAAGGATGGAGAGGTAAACCCTCTCTTGATATTGGAGGATTGTATCTTCCTTTTGGAGGGTTATCCCTCCCTTTATATTTGGAAGGTGTAGCTACCTTTGGAAGTCATTACTTCCCTTGAACAATAACTATTGGTTATTTCTCATATATTGTGCATGGTGTATTGGTGTAACTCTTCTACTAGTGTTCATTGCTCATTGGATATAATTGAATATATAATATGGTTGAAGTATAAGTTGAAAAAGTTTTTAAAATTATACTTGATATCGATTCACCCCCCTCTCGGTATCAACAATACTAACATTCCCCCTTGATGAAAAATTCTCACATCCCCAATAATTTATGAAGATGGAGAAAATTCACCTCTGTCATGGATTTTGTGAAGATATCAACAACTTGTTGTTCAATGGGACAATACTCCAAATAAATAAAACCATTAACTACTAGATATCGAATGTAATGAGTATCAAGATCAATGTGTTTGGTCTTGGAGTGATATAATGGATTGCAAGCAAGTTGGATAACACTCTTATTGTCACATCTTAGCTTAGTAGGAGTATTTTGAACCAGTCCAAACTTAGTAAGAACATGTCGAAGCCACACTGCTTCTTTAGTTTCCTTGTACTTTGCTTCACGAGAAGAAAGAGAAAGTGTTCTAAACTTCTTACTGGACCATGAAATTGCACCTGAACCAAATTGAAATATATATCTTGTAGTAGACCTTTTGTTAGTAGTATCTCATACCTAATCAGAATTAGTGTAACCAAGAAGTGAAATAGAATTCTTGCTTGAATAGAATACACCATAATGTAGAGTTCTTTGAAGATATATGAGAATCCTTTTATCTTCTTTCCAATGGCTGTCATGAGGCTTTTGCTTAAACCTAGAGAGAAGGATAACAACAAAAGAGAGATCATGCCTTCTATTTGTCAGATATATCAAACGTCCAACACGTTGATGATAGTGTGTTGCATCAACAAGAAGAGTATCGCAATCAATAGTTAATTTTACTCTAGACTAAAATGTTGTTGGTGAAGGCTTACAATCACTTATATGAAACCAAGCTAGAAAATACAAAGCATACTTAGTTTGAGAAAGGAAGATCCCATCAGCCATGTGCCAAACTTGAAGATTGAGAAAATAATGCAAGAGGCCTACGTCTTTCATTTCAAAGCGTTGCTTAAGATCGTTCTTCAATTCATGGATTAAGGAAAGTTGGATGCTTGCAAGGATTATATAATCCACATAAAGATAAATAATGAGAACATCATCTTTAAATAATTTAACATACATATTTGGCTCATGTCAACACCACCTGAAACCACTTTGCAAGAAATGAGTATCAATTTTCTCATACCAAGCCCTAGGCTCTTGTTTAATACCACACAAAGACTTGTTCAACTTGCATACTAAACTTGAAGTTTGAGACAAGATAAAACCAGGTGATTGTTGCATATAAACTTCTTCACAAAGATCACCATTTAAAAAAACACTCTTGACATCCATTTGGTGAATTTTCCATTGAAAAGATGTAGCAAGAGAAATGATGGTTCTAATGGTGTTCATTTAAGCAACAAGAAAAAAAAAATCAGTATAATTGATACCTTATTTATGAAGAAATCCATTAGTGAATAACCATTCCTTATGTTTTTATAAATCCATTTGCTACCAACAAGATCCTTAACAAGAGGAAGTGGGACAAGGTTCCAAGTATTTTTCTTCATCAAAGAGAAATATTTAGCAGCCATCAATTTCTCCCATTTTGGTTTGCCTCTAGCTTATGCATATGTGGAGGAATAATCCGTGCCTAACACTTTTTCCATAAGAGAAAAATCACATCTAGTCCTTCGAGTGTTGGATGGAATACCAATCTTAGAACTTGCAGATTCAAGCGTCCTCCATGATCAAACTGGAAGAGGATGAGTAGTGGTGGAACGACTATAGTATCACTAGTACAAAATGGCTAATTAGTGACTACGTGACCAAAAATGTTAGTCACGACAGTTTTATATGACCAATTTTAAGAAATTTTAAGTGACACAACTAAAAATGACTAACTTAAATGACCAATTTAGTCCAAAGACAAAAAAATATCACTAGATAGTAACTACATGAATATGAATTAGTATTATTTATGTTGATGACTTGACATAACCACATAACTTGCATTCCCTCTTGCATAGGACATTCTAACTTGCATTCCCTCATGCATAGGAAATTCTAACTCACATTTCACCCAACTTAATGCTAGGCACCACTGGAAACATATATTGTTATAAATTATCAAATATTTATATTATTTGATCCAAGTTAATTCAACTAGCATCAAATATTCATATTATTAGATCAAATGGTTGAGCATTGTACATTTCGTCTTCAATCAACATTGTACCTACATCATTCAACATCACCAAATTGATGTATGTTGGCATTGACACCCACAACTTATTTGACATGGGATATTAAGGGACTATGCCACATTAACGACATGTTTTCCCTACCCCTCCATATTCATTCCTTTAACCTACAAAGAGAAAACACACATCAATTGTGCTTGACATATATACTTACATTGTACTTATTATAAAAGTTATGATATCATATATTATTAAATTAATACGTAGATATACATATAGGCTATAATAATATATTATTAGTTATATATATATATATATATATATATATATATATAATTGTGATATATTCTAGTTATAATATAATACATAGTTATGTAGTATAGTTATAATATATCTATCTAATTTGTGTATAAATAGATATTTTAGTCTGTGTAAGTAATACACATTATATTTGTAATATAATAATAGAATAAAATAGAAAAATATTAAAAAAAAAACATCATTTGCACCAAACAAAACCATCAAGTTGACTTGCACTAAACCATGAAGCCTTGAAACCATGGAAGCAGGCGTGACTTTAGTACAAAATTTAAGATTTGGAGGATTTTGCGGGAAGGGGTCTGTTTGAGAGGTGATTGAGAGACAATTATTTGTTTTCTCTCTAATTTTGCCACAAATATGATTTTGGGGAAGTTTTCAAGATTTCAATGGGTATTTGAGCATTGTTTCATGTATGTAGTTGGGTTTATGGTTTTAACACCATGGATAATTTTAACATGTTGGTGCATATATCAACATTGGCTCTATTGAAGATGGTGGTGCAATCTAGGTCTGGGGGTACAATAGAGGTCATGGATCTTATGTAGGGGAAGACTGGTGGGGACATCATTATTTTCATGGATGCATTTTCTCTTCCTGTGGAGGGAACACAAACTAGAGTCAATGCACATGTTGATTCTTATGAATATATGGTGGATTAATATGCCTAGACTAACAAGAAGGTATTTCCATAGTAACTCCTCCCTCTCTCTCAATCCCTCATTTATTTATTCAATTTGGTTATTTATTTATTTTGTGAGGGTTTGGTGGCTATAAACCCTCATGCATTATCCAAATGAACAATCCAATCCATCAAATGTGGACAAAAGGGTTCCAAAATAGTCACTTTGCCTCCAAGATATCACAACATAAAACTCCTCAAGGGGTCGACTCGCCCCAAAAATATTAGGTCGGACATGTTTTAAAATGGCATAACACCCTTACTTGTAA
>SNQJ01S0003656.1:323863-343679 GCA_010110895.2 Picea sitchensis | reverse complement strand
AAAAACACGCCCTGTAATTTCGTTTTGGAATTCCCCTGGTCAATATTTATGTTTGCAATTCAATCTGTCGCAAGGATAAAACGTTTTTACCACATCGTTGTCCCTTGACCAAGTTTTGGAGAACCTTGGTCATGTTTGACCAATTTTGGGACTTCGATAGGTTGGTGGAAGGCGAAGAAGAGATTGCAAGATCTTGGCCCCTTATTAGGGCATTTTGGGTTTAGGGTTTATGTAATGAGTATGGGATGTCGGCCCATGGGGTTTACCCATGTTTAGGCCCCTTTTGTAATGTATAAATAAGTAGATTGGCGATGTAAGTAGGTGGTGCTAAGTGATAGAGTTTGATCTATGTGATTGCAAAGGCTTTGTTCTTACTGTGTGTTAATAACTTGCAGAGCTAAGTGCAAGTGATTGTAAGAAGCTTGTGTGCAGATTGTAAGAATGCTTTATGCTTAAACCTAGCTCACAGAAGGAGGATCTGGCAACGTGCGTGTAGATCTCCTGTCCTATGTGGAGTAGGTTCTTGTGGCTCTGTGCTTGTAGGAGATTGAGAGAAGACAATAAAGAAGAGAAGAGTTGGTGGACGTAGCCCCACACTGGGGTGAACCATGTATATTCTATGTTGTGGTTTCTTTGTGCATTATAGTTGTTATGTTATTGATGTGATGTATGCTTAGTGAAATGATATATGTTAGATGCATCTGATATAATAACTTAGTGCTTATTAATGTGAATGAATGATAGATCTGATCTATTTCTATGTGCTAAGTGTTGGATGTATTAGATCTTGTGGAATATTGCATTTCTCTGTAATTAGGGTTTGAATCTGCGATGTAAATAAGGGTTAAATGATAATGAATGTTAACCTCTAAGTGCTTTGTTAAGGTACTGTAATCACAGATCTATTTCTCAGATAGGTTGCAGACATCTGAGTTCTGCAACCCCCATGCCTCTACCTCGGGTGAGACTTCATCTGCTTCGCAGGAGTTTTTGAAAGGGCTGGTAGTTAGGGTTTTGTTGGTGCATTGCTGAAGCATTGAACCCTGGGTCTATCCCTGTGCCAACAAATGGTTCCATTGCCGGGACCTAAAACTGTGATTGTTGGGAACTGAAGAAAAGAGAAATCTCTATGCGTAGATCTGATGCTTTAGTGCACAATATTCTACTTAACTTGCAAAGCTCTGTGATAAGAAGATAATTCTGATCTGAAGAAAAGAGGTAAGATCTTGAAGCTTTGTGCTCTGATAAAGGTAAGATAAGTGAAAATTTTATTTTGAAAGAATGGATCTAGGTATGTTTAATAGATTTGGTCCTAGTCTGAAAACTAGGGTACGGGTAGAAGAAAGAAGATCTGATATGAATAAATCTTATAGAAATAATGAAAGATATGTTATTCCTATGCATAGAAAGAACTATTGGACTAACAAGTGGATGCAGGATCCTAGAAATAATTTTTTTCAGACCCACCACTGTGATCCCAGTGCGCAGTACAAGAAAGGTTGGAGATCGTTCAAGAGAAAGAGAGGGTTAACTCTTTGTTATAGTTGTAGAAGACTAGTACACCTTGCTAAGGAATGCCCTGGTAGAGGTCCATTTTTCCTTTGTTGTAAGGTTATTAGACATGAAGTTTTGGATTGCCCTAGAATGATTGCTAAAGTTGAAAAGATGAATATGAGACAAGAAAACTATGAGACAGGCCAAGAAACTAAGGATATGATAGAACCCTAGAAAGAATCAGAGACTGTATTATTACAGATGAAAGAAACCCTGAATGATCATAGATATATCAACTTATCAGAGATATTAAAAGATAATGAATGCATCGAAACAAGAATAGGAGACTTTGACATAGACTGTGTCCTGGATGAGGAAACAAAGGTGAATATCATGATAGAAAGAACTTGGGAAATTTTGGGAAAACCCGCTATGGTTCCTTCATTGGGAGGAATAGGATTATTTAGAGGAAAAATAATAACCCTATGTGGAAGACTTACCTAGATACCTATGAGTGCTCATGGAACTCCGACAGAAGAAGAATTTGAGATCATTAAATTTGTTGAGAACAATGCCCCATTTGCTATTTTGCTAGGAAAAACCTGGATTGAAAAAGATCAGATATGAAGGAAACAAGAAGAGGAGGATCTAGAATAGAAAAAGAAAGAACTAAGAGATTTCATGGCTAGGAGAATAGCGCACTTACTCAAATAAAAAGAGGACCAGTCGAAGCTACTAAGGACCAGAGATTTGGACGTCAAAGTTGAAAGAACACAAGAAGACTTGAAACACCTGTATGTACAAGAGAGTAGAGAACCTACCCCATAAAGAGAAGAGGTATTACCCTTGAACCCTATGAAAGACCCTCCACAGTGCGAAGTTACCATGCCAAGAGGAGATAAGAATGATAATGGAAAAATGAAACTAGTGACTCAGATTTCAGGAAAGAAATCTAGAAAGCTCAGCAAGAAGAAAACAAAGTTGTAAAAGTTACAGGAAGTTCCAGGGAGGACTCCACAGAAAGAAGGTTTGCAGAACTGGAACTTCGTCGGGATATCAAAATAGCGTAAATTGGCACTTCGCCATGACGAAGCAATATGGATGTTGGAGGTGTCACGACCGTTAGAACGACGCTCTAGAATGGATGAAAACACAGTTATTGCCGGGACGTTCACCACTGGACCGTTGGGACCACGCCATAATGGATGGAATTGCATTGATTGAGGCATTCCTACTTGTTGGAAGAGTCTGTTACGATGTTTTTTATTTATCCCATCGAGAATTTCACCGAGAACACTTTTTCCATTTGTGATTATCCGAGCCCACATAGAATTAGTTGCTTTCACGCAGTGATTATTGAGACCTCGCAACCCATTCTGTTACATTGAGTGTTTTTCACTGACCTGAGATATCATATCTCGAGTGTGCATGTCGGATGAAATTAGCGCAGTATAAAAAGTCGTCGAAGAGATCCTAATAGACCTCATGGATGAGAAGGTGATGTCCGTAGGCATCCAAGCCTTGTCGATGTGAGGAGTGAAAGCATCCCCGTTGATTGCTTGTGGATCTGGATCATCCTGAGCTGCAACAGAGAAATGAACGAAGCATCATGATGACTTAGTGAATGTGAAGCTCATCCCATCTATCCTACCCGACTACATCTTGCCTCTGGATGGCTCAGTAAGTCGTGATAGTGTCTCGAGGGACTTCGACTACACAGTCATCACTGCGTACCTCCTGAAGGGGATATGCATAGTCATACCGCAATTGGAGAGGATTCTAACATTGAAGATCAACGACTATAACTTAGGAGACCACAAGAACTATGGCATGCTCGCACCATACAAATATTTGACCAAGACAAAGGGGAAGAAGTCGAATATCATCCCCCAGCCGTGGACCATGTACATTGTGAGGTCCACCATCCTGAACGTAATGAAGATACCCCACTTTGGAAGTAACCAACAGGTTAATGCATGCGTTAAACTCCTGCTATCGTGCTTCCATGGCAGTTATCTGTGGCTGGATAGACGCATCACCGTCAATCCGACATTGATACAAAGGATCACCAGACTAAGCATGCAAGGACCAAACCCACAAGAATATTATCCACGGAAGGCTGCAGATCACACCCTGGCGTAGAAAATCAAAGACACCTATGACGATGTGGAAAAGAGGAAGCGGGGCTACAAGGTAGCCTCCATCTAGAATGGGGCAGTGCGCCTAGCCTGCCAGTTGATTGCTAGTAAGATATTAAGGAAGAACAGACCCACGCAATTCACGAGGTTCATTGTTGACCTCGCAGGAAAATGCGTGGAAGGGATACAAATGACCAGTTAGAGAAAGACTATCGTGAAGCTCAGGATCAGGGCTAAGAGTTCCACTTCATTTGGCTATTGATCCTCATCACCTTCATTGCTTGGGAGATGCCAGAAGGTGTGACCTTCCCTAAGATTGATCCATCAGAACCCTTAGCTGCAAAGTTCACCACACTCTGGTATTCAAGCGACATGGCTAAACAATGGCAGTCAAGCGCAGTGTTCCACACCTATTACCTGCAGTTGAAGAGGGATATTGAGTCTTCCCCTCGCATGACACCGAATACCCTACACAGGTTCATACCATTTGTGAAGTTCCGCACAGATAGACATTTTATTTATATCACTATGCAAGGAGACAAAAATAAAGAAGAGATATAATCTTACTACAAGCTCATTGAGGAGGACATGGAAGAAATAACTAAGGAGTGGCCCACAAAGCTTCTTGTACCAGTCGACCAGGAAGTTCGAAACCGACCTAATCGAAAGTCCTTTGGTCACTCACGAAGAGTATGATGCACCTAGCAGTAGCAGAAGGAAGAAAAAGGAAGAGGTACAAAATCTGAACAACGCATCAAAAGAGACTGCTTTAGACTCACTTGGAGGGGGAGGTGATGACGAAGTAGACAAAGAAGAATACAAAGGAGAAGAAGATGAGAAAAAACAAGGTGAAGTAACACCGCCTAGGGACCCTATTGACGAAGCTGAGACCTCCAAGAAAAGAAAGGTTTCCCCCACGAAACCTACATCGTGGAAGAAGTCTAAAGCTACTAAACCATAGATGCAGACTGTGCTCATGATGGATGACATAGATTTCATCATCATCGTTGTCTCAGATACCTCAGAAGATATCTTACAGTGAAATGAAGACAAACAAGAGACCATGTATGAAAGAATTGAAGTAGAGATGAAAGGGGTACAACAAGCCCTCCACTCCAGTCACACAGTGTCTACTGTGCCCCTATCATCAGAAGGAATAGAGTTGGGAGATGAACCTACCTAGCTCCGTTGAATAGAAGATGCGACCAAAGCTCGCCTTCGTCGTGTCCAGGAGGAAAAGGAACAGGCCATAGAGGCCTTAAATCAAGAAAAGAGGAAGCCAGAGAACAACGTCGGGTTGCACAATAGAAAAAATATGACATCCAAGCCAAGTTTGCAGAGGATAGAGCGTAGATCCAGAGGGAGAAAGAAAAATTGCTCGCAGATAAGATAGGAGTTAAATAAGAATTCATTAGAGAACTTCACTCTGTGACGAGCTTAGAATAGATGGAAGAAGACCCAGTAGAAAGACAAGTAGAGAAGCTTGTTGAAGCCATTCATAAGCTCCAACAGAGGATAGATGAACTGGAGTTACAAGCAGTGCCAAGCACTCCGCAGGAAGTGCGATATCTAAGAGAAGAAACTGTGAGGAGTGCAGTTGAGAGAATCAAGGCATTAGCCTTGGAATGCAAACAACTCAGCAGTCAAAGTGCACAGACCTGCGGACGCCTTTTAGAGGACCCTGAGCTCAGGACACTGGAGTCACAGCTCCAAGAGGCAAAACAACAAGCAACAACAGTGCAAGTGCAGTTGAAGCTACTACCACTGGTCGAGAGGATGAAAAGAGCCTAGGAACAGTTCATGGTTCAGAAACATGCCCATGCCATTTAGAGTAAGGTCATGGAAGTAACCCAGTGACTCCAGCTAGTGCAGGATGCAACTTTCATACTTTTTTAGGAGATTGAAGGACAAGGTGCACAACTAGAACAAGTAGTCACCTCAATTGAACACCGATTGGAAGGACCTGTCACCAACAAGGTCATTCAAGAGTTCACCGAGAAGGAGGCTCTGGTGAAGTAACAGGTCGAAGTAGCTCGAGGCATTTGAGATAGATTTACCTAGATCATAGTAAATCGGGATGAGTCACAGGTGAGTGTTGGGGGCATGTTGGCCCTTAACCAAGTTTTGGAGAACCTTGGTCATGTTTGACCAATTTTGGGACTTCGACAAGCTGGTGGAAGGAGAAGAAAATATCGCGGGATCTCAGCCCCTTCTAGGGCATTTTTGGGTTTAGGGTTTATGTAACAGGTATGGGATCTCGGCCCATGGGTTTACCCATGTTTAGGCCCCTTTTGTAATGTATAAATAAGTATATTGGTGATTTAATTAGGTGGTTCTAAGTGATATAGTTTTATCTATGTGATTGCAAAGGATTTGTGCTTAATGTGTGTTAAGAACTTGCTGAGCTAAGTGCAAGTGATTGTAAGAAGCTTGTGTGCAGATTGTAAGAAGGCTTTGTGCTTAAACCTAGCTCGGGGAAGGAGGATCTGGCGAGGTGCACACAGATCTCATGTCCTCTGAGTAGGTTCTTGTGGCTCTGTGCTTGTAGGAGATTGAGATAAGACAATAAAGAAGAGAAGAGTTGGTGGACGTAGCCCCACACTGGGGTGAACAACGTATATCCTATGTTGTGGTTGCTTTGTGGATTATAGTTGTTATGTTATTGATGTGATGTAGGCTTAGTGCAATGATATATGTTAGATGCATATGATATAATAGCTTAGTGCTTAGTAATGTGAATGAATGCTATATTTGATCTATTTCTATGTGCTAAGTGTTGGATGTATGAGATCTTGTGGAATATTGCGTTGCTCTATAATTAGGGTTTGAATATGTGATGTAAATAAGGGTTAAATGTTAATGAATGTTAACTGCTAAGTGCTTTGTTATGGTATTGTAATCACAGATATCTGTCCCAGCTAGGTTGGAGACATTTGAGTCCTGCAACGCCCCCTACCTCTACCTCGGGTGAGACTTCATCTGCTTCGTAGGTGTTGTCGAAAGGGCTGGTAGTTAGGGTTTTGTTGGTGCGTTGCTGGAGCGTTGAACCCTGTGTCTGCCCCTATGCCAACACATAGGTTCGAGTTTTTTTTGAGTTCCTCTTATAGTCTCACTGTTCAATATTTAACCAATCCTCTTCCTCCAAGTTACCTCAGCGTGATGGTAACTTTTCTCTCCTATTTGTCATCATTTAGGTAGGGTTCTCCTTGACTATATTTTTCTACAGATACAACCTTTGTTTGTTGGAAACGATTATTTGTTGATTATAACTTCTAAGCTTTTGCTAAGTGTACTACATATATAGTTCTTACATTTGTATTTGGACATGTCAAATCATAACAATCTAATGCATTTCTTTAGTTTTTCATATATACTAATTATCAATGATGCATCCTTAGTGCATATCATCCTTTTAAATCGTTTTCTCACATCTAATCAAGACAAATCTTAGTAGTGTTGTAGTTTGATGATATGGCACTTTATTTTTGGGTTAAAATTCATACAATTGTCTATGGATGTGATTCAAAGTATGTTGTAGGTTTTGAAGGTACAAAACCCTTTGATATATATTTTGTTGTATGTTAATTATACCTCTTGCTTGTATTGTTGTCACTATAGTACAATTTTGAGGGAAGATTTGATCTGGTGAAATTTGTGAAGCTTTCCCAAGAGGTAGGACTTTATGTTCATATTCACATTGGTCCTTATGTCTACAATTAATGGAATTTCAGGTATATTTCCTTTTGATTGTTATTGTATGGAAGGTCCTCTCTACTCAATATCTATTATGTATTTATAAAATTGGACACAAATATTTTGATGTATGTGCAAAGGTTTTCCGGTTTGGTTAAAATTTGTTCATGGCATCAGCTTCAAAACAAATGATGAGCCTTTCAAGGTTGACCTCTATGAATACCCTTCTATTTCCTTTTAATTTTCATTCTCAATGTAATGAGAAAAAATAATGTATGATTAACAATGCTCTATAAAATGTATGTGCATTACTAAGTCACATACTTTCAAATTGTATCATTCTTGTTATGTTTTATGATGTATGTTTGGGTACCTTGTAGAATGCGATGGAAGATTTCACAAAAAAGGTTGTCAACATAATGAAAAGTGAAGGTTTGTTTGAATCGAAAGGTGGACTACTTATTTTGGCCCAGGTATACTTTGATCCCTCCTTGTATAATGTGTTAAAAAAAATTTTGGTTGTTAATTTCTTGACTCATTAATTTGCAGAAAAAAGTGATCTGGCATGGATAGTTTGGACTTTGTATGTATAGATGGTTTGATTGCTTAATAATAGGACTGATGAAAAATCATTCTTATAGGTATAAAATGAGTATTAAACTGAAGAAATGGAGTATGTGCTTAGTATAGTGAAATATATGAATTGGGTTGCTCAAATGGTTGTGGGAATGGATATGGGTGTACCTTGGGTTATGTACAAACAAGATGATGCACCATACCCTGTTATGATCTCTATTATCAACACCCACTTATATGTTTATATCATAATATCTTCAATTGGGATCTTGGGGACCCCTATCTATAGATTAACTTGTCAAATTGTATGAAAACGTTTGACTAGTTACATCAATCAAATTAGTTATCTTTGCATATTCAATAATATTTTCTTTTTATTATACTCTAATGTAATAAATTCCATTAAAGATTTCATGAATGAGGATTTGTGTGTTTCATAAGTGGTATACATTTGAGCACAAAAGTTAAATCCAATGAGAAAGTTTAGTTATTCGTTGAGTAGATTGAGCTACAGGATCAACCATTGAATATATAGATTGGGTTGGAGGAGCAATCACCCCAGTCACTTATATATACTTGCTCATATCTTCTTGTTGTATATATATTCAATTCAATGGATTGTTCATCTCCACTTGATGTTTATATATTCAATTCAGTGGATTGAATTTGACATATTTGGGCAATATGGAAAGCAACAACAAGATTTTGATAATTGGAGTAACAAGTTACATTAGTCATTATATTGCAAAAGCCAGCCTTGATTCTAGCCATATCACCTTCCTTCTTGTGAGAAAGTGCACGTCTACGTCTAATCATGAGAAATCCAAGCTTATGGAATCCTTCAATGTCTCAGGTGATAATGTACTCTATGTAAGTGCTCTCTCTCCCTGAATTTCAGATCAAAAATAACTAATAATATGTAATTTTCTAGTGTTTTTCTCATTCAATCATTTCATGTATTGTACTAGTTGTAAAGTAACTAGGGATTGACATAAACTAGTTATATCATTGTTGTTTCATGTGGGTGTTTGATTATATTGTGAGATCATGTGGATATGAGAATTTGATTGTATTGAGAGATGTTAAATGCTTTATGGTGTAGGATGAAGCTATCCAAAGTTCAATGGTTATTAAATAGTATATAAAAGTGTAAAAGAATTGAAGTTTGGTGAGGAACTCTAAATTTATAGATACTCAAATGGTTGTATTTAATGTTATTAAATGGAATAAGTGAAAAAAAGTTTGGATGTTAGATATTTTTTAATCCTTCTTAACAATTGATAAAAACCTATGTTAATTATTTCTTATGAAAAATTATGCCACTTATTATGAAATATGTAACTTCAATTTTTTTTGTTTTGGATATGCTCAAGGGATCCTTGGAGGACTATGCAAGTCTTGTGGATGCAATTAAGAAAGTGGATGTAGTTATCTCAGTTGTAGGGTGTTTCCAGTTGATGAGTCAGTTGAACGTTATCAAGGCCATTAAAGAAGTTGGAATCATCAAGGCATTGTATGTATAGACATGAAGGTATTGTGTGTATATAATAATATTGTTGTTGAGCTTTGATTCTATCAAAATATTCAATCAATCCAGTAAGTATTTTAGAATGCTAATTTTCACAACTATCAATGGTCATGATATTCAAAAAGGTTTTTTCCAGTCGAGTTCAGGTTTGAATATGATAAAATATATGACACAAAAATTCCTGCAATGACCATTGTTGAGGACACTGTGAAAAATCGTAGGGCCATTAAGGCAGAAGGAATCCTTTACAAATATGTAATCATAAACTATTTTACATGGTATTTTGTGCCAATTTTGGGGTACTTGTTGTCTATTAGCCCACCTCCAAGGGATAGAATTGTGATATATGGCAAGGGGAATTACAAAGGTGTTTAGCATGAAATTTAATTTGTACTCTAATTTTTATTTTATCTCTTCTATTGTTGATTAAAAGTATTGAATGAATATGTTATTCAATGCAGTGCAACTGCATTTTTGAAGAATGAAGACATTGTACCAATCACAATCAAGGCAGTGGATGACCCAAGAAATCTCAACAAGTCACTGCATTTCATGTTTCCTTCCAACACTATGTCTTTGATTGAGCTTGTGGTTTTATGGGAGAAGATGACTGGAGAGACTCTGGAGAAGGTCTATGACTAGACATTTGTTAATTTTGACTTTATCAGTTAGATAGTTGTAAAACTTCATATATTCCATTTTTTGTCTGAAGAGGAATAAGATTTTATGCTTTATTGGTTTGATTTATGAATGATTATGCAATGAAATGTGTTTAGCACCTCATCACTTTGGTATCAGAGTAGTTCTCTCCTAGATTCAACAACCACCACAAGGGATTTGTTCCTTCCTTTTTCATGATTTTGTAACCTTTCTATGGATATTCTCCCTTGCCTAATTTGACAAACAAGGTGTTGGAAATATAATTTCCATTGATTTCAAAGACAGGGGAAGACTATAGATGTCCAAGATAAATATTGCAAGATGGATATTGTTGGAAATATTGTTTTTGGATTTTTGATGCTTAGTTTGGATACCCTATCTTTGAATGGAATTTTACTCTGAATACCTAGCTTAAATGGGAGAATATGATACATGGTTGAAAATTGTATTCTGATACCTTTCCAATGGTATATGGAAATCCATCTAACTCCATAGGAATGAGGAGATATGAAAGATTTGGTCGGGTAGGCCCAACTAGTTTTACAAGTTGACCATGTAAGTGAAAGTAGAAACACTATAAATACAAGATAGATGTGCACATTTTAAGAGAATACAAGCAATAAGAGAGAGTACAAATGCGTATAAGTGATCTGAGGTGCACAATAGGATTTGGGGAGTATTCTTGGGGTCTAAAGGTGTGCAAGAGGAATTTTCTTGGAGTTTTGAGGGTGCACTATAAAGGACTAAGGTCTATTGTGCTACAAAGTGATTTTTTTTAGGTTGTGATGCTACAATATATAATTATATTATGGGAATTATGATATGAAATTCACTAGGGCATGAAGGATAAATTTTACTAGGGTTTGAAGTTATGTATTTCTAGGGTGTCAAGATTTTCTGCAAAATCCTAATCTTAGGATCTCTACAAATTCTTGAAGAAACGTTTTCAATTCAAAAATCATTCTTGTGACACTCTCAAAGTTTATTGTTGGTAGTCATAAGCCCAAAAAAATCCAAGGTTATTA
Source organism: Picea sitchensis (assembly GCA_010110895.2). Classification (NCBI taxonomy): domain Eukaryota; kingdom Viridiplantae; phylum Streptophyta; class Pinopsida; order Pinales; family Pinaceae; genus Picea; species Picea sitchensis. Next base: position 332,565 of record SNQJ01S0003656.1, on the reverse strand, counting down.
ATCCAACCTAATCATTAGGTTTTCCAAATCCAGTTGGCGAGAGTTTGAAGAATCCAAACAAATTAAGAACAAAACCTTAGTAGAAGATAGGCTTGATGGAGCAAGAAAATTCAACTCTTGGAAATCAAGGCTTCAGGTCACTCTTGAAGAAGATGACCTTTTGGATGTGGTAACTAAAACTTTACCAACCACAACTACCGATGAAGAAAAGAAGATAAGAAAGGAAGAATATGTCAAAGCAAGAAAATTAATCATCTACTCAGTAAGATATCATCTCTTACCTCGTATTTCCAACCTGAAGACAACTTATGAAATGTATGAAGCATTAAAATAAATGTTTGAAAGTGACAACACCCTCATAGCTCTTACCTTGAAAATCCAACTTCAAAGTACCAAGATGATGAAAGGTGACACAGTTGTTATCTTCTTTATGAAGATATCAGAGATTAAAGAATAGGTAGAAGCCATTGGATAAATCATGTCCAATAGAGAATTTGTCTTATCCACTCTCAACAACCTTCAAAAATGTTGGGAGCCTTTTCTTCAAAGTATCAGTGGAAGAGAAAGTCTACCAACCTTTGATCATCTATGGACATATTGTACTCAAGAAGAACTTAGACTAATAGAGGAGTTGAAGACTCCCCAGAAGAAAATCATGCTCTTTCACTTCATACAAAGAAAGGAGGAAGATTCAAAAGAAACTTCAAACAAACATTCAAAGATGAAAAGTCTTCATCAAACCCAGGTTATAATCATAGAAGAGATGTTTCAGGAATTCAGTGCTTCATATGTGACAAATATGGGCACTATGCAAGAAATTGTCCAACCAGGAAGAAGGGAAGACAATATGCATCTACCGCTGACATTGATCGCGATCCACCTCAAAAGAATGAAGATAAGAGAGAGGAGAAGTACTTCATCTAAAATAAACATGACTACAAAACCAGGTAAATCAATTGATCTCTAATTTTATAGTTGATTACACTATTAATAAATGAAGGGTATTATCCCTACTATGGGAGCCCTCAAAATACTTGGACCATTGTCTTTGTTACGGAAGTCCAAACCTTATTTGATTGATTATTATGTTGGACAAAAAGACATAAAAATATCTAACAAATCAATAAAGTAAGATTCCCTTCCTTCAGACTTTAGAGAGAGGTGCTTGACTCAGAGGGATTCAAAAACAAAATAAAAGGAAGAAAGAGATAATATCCTCAGACATCCAGAGGAAGACAAATAGTATTCCATCAAATTCAGCTACTCCAGTTGATATGACCAAAGATAGTACAGTGGGGCATAAAAGGTATGCCCAGGGTCGACAAAACTCTGCTAGTAGACAAAGAAACATACAAATCCATCAAGAGACACCTTGAGAAAGAAAAAGAGTTTTTCAAAGCTATCCTTCAGTCATGAGCCACTTCATTGAAGAAATAACAAGAGAAACAGATATGGAAAGATGCCATAACAAAAGAACACTAGTGTATCCTAAATAATGATGTATAAGATATTACTCAGAGACCAGAAGGGAAGTTTGTGGTAACTTCCAAATGGATCTATAAGAGCAAGCATCCAGCTGATGGAAGTGTCAAGAAATATAAAGCCAAGGGATTCTCACAAACATAGGGAGTTGTCTATGATGAGACACTTGATCCAGTAAGCCCAATACACTTCCATCTGTACTACCATCCATGAGTTGGAAACTATATCAGATGAATGGATTCTTGATGATTTTGGGTTTTAGTAAGAGTATTGTTGATCCAAACCTATATTATTACAAGTGTTGGTGATGAGAGCCTAATTTTGATGACTTATTCAGAAAGCCTTGTTGTTGAAAACAAGTAAGCCTTGACTTTTGATTTCAAGATGAAGGATCTAAGTATGATGCTCTACTTATTGGAAGTATGATAGAGAACCAATGAGATTTTGATGAGTCAAGGAAGGTATACAATGGGAATATTAAAGAAGTTTAGTATGACAGAATACAAAGACACTGTGATAGATTTGAAGAAAATAAATGATGATGATTCATACAATATTGATCCACAGTTGATTGGATCATTGATGTATCTTGTTAAAACCAAACCTGATTCATGCTATGCAGTGAATATGCTTAGACAATCCATGAGCCAACCAAGATAGACTCACTAGAGAACAGTAAAGCATGTATTGAGATATACACGAGGCACATTTTGATATGGTTTGAGATATACCTCCAAGTGTGAAATTGAGTTTGCAGGGATATGCTTATACAAATTGAGCAAAGAGTACAGTGGACCAAAAGAGCACATCTAATTGTTGTCTTACCGTGGATTTTGCCATGGTTTCCTGATGCAGCAGGAAACAAAACCCTATGGCCTTGAGTACCACAGAAACAGAGTATATAGCATCGAGTGTGTGAAGCAATGTGGCTTCAAAAGCTTCAAACATATTTACTTGATCATGAGACAAATTCTATGATGATAACAAGAGTCGTATGTAAAGCTCTTTGAGAACCCAGTGTTTCTTGATGGATCAAAACACGTTGAGATGAAATATCATTATATCAGAGATATGATGTAGAGGAAAATAGTACACATGCAATACCTTCCTACACATGAGAAGATTGCAGACATCTTCACCAAATTAACTTGGTGAAGAATACATCCCTAGTTGAGAAGGGAGTGGTGATGACTACAACCAAGACAAAGTTCAAAGTACATATGTGTGAGACTTGGCATGATGAAGAATTCCTCCCTAGCTGAGAGGGAGTGTTGATGACTGCAGTTATGTGAGACATTCTCCAAGACAAAAACCAGAGAGAGAGCCCCTGAGAGGAGTGTGTGGTTCCTATATGAGATATATATGGAACATAGAGATGACCTCCTCCTTACAGAGAGTTGAGAAGAAATCCAGATAATTATCATGTGTAACGCAGTGAGAAAGGAGATCTACATAGTTCAACGTGCCTGTGACTGAGCACAAGGTAAACGTGTGAAATCCCAAAGTGTTGGGTGCATCGTCATGAGACATAAATGAAGATGATGTGTTAGCCTCCTCTGAGTAGAGAGTTGATGAGAAACTCAAGATGAATCTCCTATGTAATGCAGTGGGAAAGAAGATATGTTGAGTGGACGTGCCTATGGATGAGCAGAGGTGAACGTGATCCTAGTGGCTGAGCACTAGTGAAGAAGTGATTCTTCTATGTAATGCAATGAGCCAGAGATATGGACATACCTATGGATGTGCCCCTAGTGTATGAGCACTAGTGGGTGTATAATATCCCTTGCTATATTGTTCAAGAGTCAGAATTTCCTGTAACCCTAATTGTAATGTAAAGGGTACAGGTCAGACCCACCTTATTATGATATATAATTAATGTAAAAGATAATTAATCTAGTTATTATTAATTATATTGTGAGTTAGTGAGGTCAGCCCTGTTGTGCCAATAGCCACTTCTGTTGACAAGTTCGGTCTAGTATAAGTAAAGGTAAATTCCCCATTGAGGAATCATATCTTTTGTGTAAGTTTGGAAATTTCAGCAAGTACACCTTCTTGGAAAAAGTGTGCACCTCTCTTGGGCGCTAGTCTTCTAGGGTTTTCAAGCACCCTCTTGTGTACTAGGATTTCTTGGTGGTGAAGGTCTTTCTCTTGAAGAATATAGAAAAGGATTTGATTGGGTTTTCTTCCCTTGTTGAGAAAGGTTTCTTATAAATTTGTTGAACCTACACATAATAGATCTAGCTAGAAAATACCACACACATTTGCAGAAAGAAATTGAGAAAGAAGAATCAAGAGAGAAATAATGAAAGAATTCTCATTAACAATATTCCACACTCAAAGAGTGAATAATTTACAATAGATATACTCTTTATAACTCAATGAGTTTGACTGGAGGATAACCAATGCACCATGGTGGTGGTCTAGAGTGATCTAAACACACACTAGCAGTTACGGGACTGAACTGCCACCTAGTCTAGTCTCTCAGATAGTTACGGGAGTGAACTCCCACCTAGTTGAGTTAACTAGTCAACTAGTCTTCAGTTAACTGACTGAACATAGAGTGAGGAGTTAACTGAAAAAATCAAGGGTAATGAGTCAGTTTGGTGATGATCCCAGGGAAAGTGTGCATTAGATGGTGATGATCCCAATGTTGCATGGTGACAAAACCAATGCAACATCTAAACTCAACTCAACTAGTCAAACTGAAGTGTCAACTGAAAGAGAATATTCTTCAGGTGGAATATTTTCCCCTAAAATATAGGAGACTGGATAATGACTAATAATGACTAATAAACAAGGAAAAACCTTAGGAAAAAAAAATCCTAGGTGTGTGTGAAGTAACTCCAACACCCCCCATGAACATCACTATGGTGAAAATAAAGAATGGTTCCCGACAACGAGGCCATGTTAGGTACCCAAATACAAAAGATACACTGAAATAAACGAGGAGAGAGGGAAAACCTCATGGGAAAAAAAACCCCTCAAATTACAATGCATAAAAAAAATACAAATGAAAAGAAACAAAAAGCAGTTGCTAAGCAATTGTGTCCTTCACTCCAAGAAGACCTCACAACTGTGCAAGTTTGTGCTCGTTGAAAATTTTGTTGAAGATGTAGATGTTTGCACGGATCTGATGAAGTAGATGCATCATTGATATGTCCACACATATCCACTTTTTTTTCTTGTAATAAAGAAGATCCAAATAAAGTTTGGATGAAATTTTAAAAACTGTGCGGCTGTTTCCGAAAAAATGATGAAATTGTGTTGATTTTAAAAATATCATAACTTCACTTTCTGGACTCCGTTTCGAACGAATTTTTTTTTAAATTGGATATTTTACCGAGAGGAATTCAAATATCCAATTTTTTTCTACAGATTGTGCTTAGAAAATATCAAAATGGAGTTTGATGTGCGCAGCTCCCTTTTTGTCTCCCGAGATGCATGCATTGTGCATGGAAAAGTGTTTGCATGTGACCCCTAAGATGCATGCCATATATATTCCACATGAATTTCAGAAAACAAATCTGAAATGGAGTAGACATCATCTTCAATTAATGGAATACAAACTTGTTCAAATACTTTTGTAGAAGACTCTTCAGAATAAGAGGCTTGATCTTCTGATGGTTTCTCTTATGGCGCTATCTGCTCAACCTCCTGCATGAAATCTTCACAATCTTATTTATTCCCAAATAGAACCTCCAATATGGTCCATAATTCATTTTTAGTTGATTCTTGTGAGTCATCATATACTTGGTGGAGAATTTCTGGAGAGATAGACAAGAAGATAAATCCTATGGCCATATCTTGTCTATTGAGAAAGTCATTTTTCTCATCGACAGAATCGGGCTCTACTTCCGTTGCCATGGTTATTTGGTATAAGCCTCTACTTCTGAGAAGAATTAGAATCTTTGGCTTCCACTCCAAATATTTATGAGGCGTGAGAAGTATTATCGGTGAGTAAAACATATATTCCATCTTTTTTGCGTTCTCCAATCTTTTGTACCTGCTAAAATAATTTGGTGTAGCTTTTGCTTAGCAGTCCGTCGGCTCTGATACCATGTAAATGTGTTGAAACTGCACAGAATATATCTAGCTATAAAATTCCACACACATTTGCAGAGAGAAATTGAGAAAGAAGAAGCAAGAGAGAAAGAATGAAAGAATTCTCATTAACCGTTTTCCACACTCAAAGAGTGAATAATTTACAATAGATATACTTTATATAACTCAATGAGTTCGATTGAAGGATAACCAATTCACCATAGTGGTGGTATAGAGTGATTTGGACACACACCAGCGGTTACGGGAGTGAACTGCCACCTAGTCTAGTCTCTCGAGCAGTTACGGGAGTGAACTGCCACCTAGTTGAGTTAACTAGTCAACTAGTCTTCAGTTAACTGGCTGAACATAGAGTAGTGAGGAGTAAACTCAGGAAATCAAGGGTAATGCGTTAGTTTGGTGATGATCCTAAGGAAAGTATGCATTAGATGGTTATGATCCCAATGTTGCATCGTGACAAAACCAATGCAACATCTAAACTCAACTCAACTAGTCAAACTGAAGTGTCAACTGAAAGAGAATATTCTCCAGGTGAAATATTCTCCTCTAAAATATAGGAGATTAGATAGTGCCTAATAATGACTAATAAACAAGGAAAAACCTTTGGAAAAATAAATCCTAGGTGTGTGTGAAGTAACTCCAATATTTCCAAGGATACTTCTTGTGTTCTTGTGCATGGTGTTTCTTCTTGTGATCTTGGTTGCTGCAACATTATTGGTTATGGCTAAGATAAATGCTAAAAATGAAATGAACTTCATGCTTAACCTTGCTTATTGAAAAATCAACAATGTAAACGGGGGTTCCACCCTCAAAATGGTTAATTAGTGAAACGTCTACTTGTTTATTCTCTTGTTCTTATATTATTTTGATTTGAGGTACGTAACATCTAGTATCAGAGTGACAAATCTCAAGATTTTCTTTCTCAAAACTAGTATGTGTGGCATTTTAATTATAACTTTTTCTTGATTGGGGATAAAGATATGAAAAATTTACAATACGAAGATTACATAACAAAATACTTTTGTTTCAAGTTTCAATAAAAATATTCTCTCTAGTTTGGAAGTTATGAACAGTACAATTTAGGGTTTTTACAAATACCAAATTCAATATTTAACAAGTGCCCCGGGGAAAATCATCATGAATTTCTCCTCAAGAATCCAAATTGAATTCAGTAAAAATTGACTGAAATTGCACAGACTGTAGTTTTTCTGGTGCAAGTTGCAGGGTCGATGGTTGAAACGGTAACACATACCATTTCGTACAAGTTCTCAGAACTAAACCAGTCCATATTCAAATCGTGGTGGGAAATTTGGCATAACTATATCTTGAAGAATCCAATCTTGGTCTAACTAGTGGGGTTGGAAGGAAGACATGTCAAGCTACTGCAAGACGAAGTTTTAGACCTTGGGGGTCCAAAAACATAGAGATACAATAGTTGCAAGGTTCTCCAGACAATTAAGCTCAAAATTAGGCTTTTACAAGGTGTGTATTTTTAAATTTGAATATTTTTTTACTCGGAGATCTATTTGGGGTGATTCAAAAACTGTGGTGAAGAATATATATCGTTATTTTCTCTAAATTTCTCCTAAAAATGGAAATTCTACACCAAATAATCCTTCAGACAGTTCTACATGGACTTACGATGAAGATGAAGAAATGTGGAAGGACATATCTTACTTACAAGAGAAGGCAGTAACAAAAGATGCACTAAAAGAAATCCTAGGAGAAACCAAAGATGAACTAGAAGTGAAAATGAATGGAAACGAAATATTTGAAGTTGTTGGTTGTGGAGCCTGATTATCTTCCTGATTCATAGGTCTTTGTTTTCAACCATGTTTATACCCCATAAAGACTTTACACCCCAGAAGAATGTACACTCCTCCACGCGAGGGAGTGCAGATGGGGGTTACCCCCTCTGTTGGGTTCGGGGGGTCCATCCCCCACGCTGGGGATTCCATCCCCCCGGATGGGGGGTCTGGGGGAAAGCAGGCCCCTGATAGGGGTTCAAGGGACAACATTCATTATAAGGTCGCAGATCTCACGATAGAAGTTATGTTGGGGTTTTTTTCCCTAGAATACAACCCTCTTTTACGAGGGAAATGTATTGTGGCTATGAATCATTGTGAATATTCTATTCTGAGTGAGGATACAGTGAGAGAAAGAAGAGGAAGTTACAGCGGGTGTGTTGTAGGTTGTATCCCTTCATTTGATGGATAATAATAAAGGAAGGATCTAGAAATTTATCTGGTGGACATAGCTTACACTAGGTGAACCACGTATATATGTGTCTCTATTGTATTGTGTATCTTATGTGTTTTATTTCTGCATTTGTTTTATTTTATTGCTCTGCAATCCTGTTTTTCTAACAATTGGTATCAGATCAAAAGGTAACTCACAGGAAAAGAGGGTTCCTGGATCGATTGGGAGCAATGGTGGAAGATGAGAAGTTTAGGGTCGAGAAATTTAACGACAAAAACTACCAGTTATGGAAGATGCAAATGGAAGATTATTTATATCAGAAGGATCTATTCCTACCATTGGGTGGAATAGAAAAGAACCTGACGGCCATGAAGGACGAAGAATGGGAGTTTCTTGAAAGGAAGGAACTAGGAATGATACAACTGAGCCTAGCAACGTCGGTGGATTTCAATATTTCGAAAGAAAAGACAATGAAGGAGATGATGGACGCATTAGCTAAACTATATGAAAAACCCTCGGCATCCAATAAGGTATTTCTAATGAAGAGATTATTTAATATGAAGATGTCAGAATATGGGTATGTAGCTGATCATTTAAATGAATTTAATACGGTTACTAATTAACTAAGTTCTGTAAAAGTATACTTTGATGATGAGGTCAGGGTTCTTCTAATCTTGTGCACATTATCAAAAAGCTGGAATGGCTTGCTCATGGTTGTAAGTAAATATGTCTCTAGTTCAAACACTTTAAAATTTAATGATGTTGTTGGTGTTATCCTTAGCGAGGAAATGCGACGGAAAATCACAGGTGAGACATCAGGTAATGTGTTGAACATGGAGAACAGGGGAAGACAAAAGGATAGAGGAAAGGGCTCAGGAAACCGTGGGAATTCTAGGAAGGGAAGATCCAAATCCAAACTTGGAAATATAGAGTGTTGGAATTGTGGGAAGAAAGGACATCTG
>SNQJ01S0003656.1:293853-323853 GCA_010110895.2 Picea sitchensis | reverse complement strand
AGTGATATCAAAACGAGAGAAGATAGGTACATTGTATTTATGTACCCTATCTCTTTAGCTTCTACAGGAGTGGATACAACATTGTGGCATCATAGGCTTGGACACATGAGTGAGACGGGGATGCAGATACTTCACAGAATAAATTGGTTGTCAGATATTAAACAAATTGATTTGGATTTCTGTGAGCACTATGTTATGGAAAACAGAAGAGAGTCATATTTCTTAGAGTTGGAAAAGAAAAGAAGAGTGAGAGGTTAGAGCTTGTGCATACAAATGTATGGGGACAAACTCAGTTATCATATCTTGGTGGCTCTCGTTATTATGTTACTTTTATTGATGATGCAACTAGAAAAACTTGTGTTTATTGCATTCGACAAAAATTTGATGTTTTTGATACTTTTAAGAAATGGAAAGATTTGGTTGAGAATGAGACAGGAAAAAGTTTGAAGTGTCTCGGATCAGAAAATGGAGGTGAATATTGCAGGAAGGAGCTTAATGATTATTGTTCATACCATGGGATTCGTATAGAGAAGACGGTTCCAAGAACACCACAAGAAAATGGTGTGTCAGAAAGGATGAACAAGACAACCATGGAGTGTGTAAGGAGTATGAGATTGCATGTTGGTTTGCCCTTACATTTTTGGGTAGATGTTGTAGATACTGGTGTTTACTTAATAAACAGAGGACCTTAAAGCTCTTTGGATGGTGGAATTCCAGAGGAGGCATGGACAGGTAAAAAGGTAAACTATTATTTTTTGAAGACTTTCAGTTGTGAATCATTGTAGATAATCGGTGTTTACTTAATAAAAAGAGGACCTTAAAGCTCTTTGGATGGCAGAATTCCAGAGGAGGCACATGGACAGTAAAAGGTAAACTATTATTTTGAAGACTTTCGCCAGAATCATTTGTCCATATTGATAAAGAAAATAGAACAAAGCTTGAGGCAAAATCCAAGAAGTGTACCTTTATTGGATACAGTTTTAATTATTTTGATTATCGCTTATGGGATTATCAAAATAACAAAATCATTAGGAGTAGAGATGTCATATTCAATGAGAAGGTCATGTATAAAGATCAATTGAAGGGAAATAAATAGGAAAAAGAAAAACCAGAATGCACAGTGCTTGATGAGATCACTGAAAAAGAAATTCCAAAGGTACCAGGAAATAAAAATGTACAACAACGGGATCAACATGTACCTCAAACTCCTACAAGTGTTGTTAGAATATCTACCAGGTTAAGTAGACCCCCTGAACAATAATCTCCTTCATTGTATTATTTATTGTTGATTGATTCCAGTGAACTAGAATGTTATGAAGAGGCAATGCAAGTAGACACCAAAAAGAAGTGGGAGTAAGGAATGAAAGAGAAAATGGATTCCCTGGTAAATAACTAGACTTTGGATTTGGTTCGGTTGCCTACAGAAAAAAGTGCATTACAGAATAAATGGGTTTACAATTTGAAGGAAGAAGATGGAGGCAAAAAGAGGTACAAGGCTAGACTTGTTGTAAATGGGTTTGCACAAAAGAAAGGTATAGATTTTGATGAAATATTTTCTCCTGTTGTTAAAATGACTTCAATTAGGATGATTTTAAGTCTTGTGGCAGTAGAAGATTTTCATCTTGAACAGTTATATGTAAAAACATCTTTTCTCCATGGGGATTTGGAGGAAGAGATTTATATGCAGCAGCCACAGGGGTATGAGTTCAAAGGGAAGCATAATTTGGTATGCATATTGTTACACATTATTTTGGTCACTCTGGTGATGTCTCTACAAGTGATCTATTTAGGCTCCCACAAGGACTTTTCGCCTGAGAAAAGTGATTGTTGTCTTCTTCCAAAAAACACATTTTTAAGATGAGTTCGCAGGCTGCCTATGTTATAGGGTGCGAAAATCCTTCATTCTCGCAGGCAACCCAAACTTATGGTGTGAATTGTTCGTAGTCTGCTCTATAGGTAGGGTGAGAACCTATTTCAAAGCTTGGAAAAGAGAAGAGGTCACGAAGGTTCTAGAAGGGAATCTTCTAGAAAATGAGTTGGCATTCGCATGGTTGGCATCCTATTGACTTCTCAGATTTTGTGGGATCATCCTCATCCATGTAACCATCTCTCCTTCTCCTATATATTGAAAGTTTTCTCATGGAAAAGGTTAAGCAAGATTGAATGAAGAATTGGTGAAAGAATTGTGTGAAGAAATATGCTTGGATAGAAGCTTGAAGACTCTATTTGGTTTATCAAGTTGTATTGAATCTTCTTCATGCAAATGTAGAGAAAGTGTGTGTGTTGGAACCAAGGGTCACTGAAAAGAAGCTTGCGACATCAAAGCAATCTAGTTGTATCTTCTACTTTCATTTAATATAATACAGCGGCATGTCCCTTTCCCATAAAATCACTCTTATTTTATTTCATAACTCCTTGATCATATGCATAGGTTGACATTGAATATACTTCGTTATGTTCACTTGGGTTGGTTTGCGTAGTCTTGGACTTGATTTCACAAGAGCACCGAAGCAAAGTGGGAACAACAGAGACCTAAGGAAGCGATATAAAGGTATGTCACTCATTCCTTCTTAGTAGCAGATTCAATGACCGCAACTTAGAGAATGAGTCATGTCCTGTCCTATTTTGTTCTAGATCCAGGTGGATCTAGAGGGATCTGTTAGTGTCTGCACCTACCGATTTATCTAGTAATAAAATTGACGACTCCACTGGGGATACAACCAATTTTGGAGGTTTTTACCTGGCCATTTTCTCTTGACCTACCCTTTTTCATTCCCAATCAATTTCTGAGTCTTGAGGAGATCCTCGCAGACTCCCTGGATCCAGAAGTTCCCTCAAAAGTTCTGTCATTTTTCCAAAATTTTCTTGATTACAAACCTTCTCGCACTGCACCTTTTTGTAGCTTGCGAGAATCACTGAAGTTCGCACCCTAATGTTCAATTCAGTGAAAACTTCTTGGAATCTGACTATGTCTAGCCTGCGAGAATCCTTAATTCTCGCATTGTACCCCACTACCAGACTACGAACTCACTTGTAAAAATTTTGGATTAAGTCTTTTGTGTCTTCAAATGCCTAGATTTGTTGGTGTGTCTGGAAAGAATTTCTTTGGCCAATGATTGAATGTTTCTTGACTTCAAATCTTGCGAATGATTAGTTTTCGGAAATTGAAAGATCTCCTTGATCATTTATTCTCAATTTTTACCTCTCGACCTTTTCTTAACAAGGGTATAATCTTCGATTCTGAAATCCGAGTGCTTGTTTGGTCGGGAGCCTTTGATTGGATTAAAAGTTGGGATTCATTGTCCTTTTCGATTGCTTATTACTTGGAAAATTGTTACCCATGTGCATTTGAAGAGACTATTCTTGCCAGTTTGTTATTTTTATCTTCATTGAAAGATCGATTTGGGTGTTTGTTGTGTATTTCTTTTTCATTGGTTGCTTACTTTTTCTTAGTTCCATCCCTGTTTCTTGGTTTCTAATAAAAAATTAAAGACATTTTCTTTTTTAAAAGAACCCTTGTATTCGAAAAATATTGGCATTCAAGTATTGAAAGAGAACGGATAGGGAATTTGCATTGTTCATGATTGTTTGATATTACATTTCAGAGAAGATCATACATCATAGTTCACATTGTTCCAGAAAACTCCTCTTTCCCTCCTGTAAATAGGATTCATCGAACAAAAATTTGTATCATTCATCACTATTTACGCATTGTTGGGTCAGAGTCTCACACAACATCGGTTTCATTTATGTCTCCTTTTTGAGTAACAATGGCCTTTAATAATATTGTGCAACTTTAAAATTCAACTAAGTAACTTTTTCTAGGGATCTTTTACACCAACATTAGAGCTTTGGAATAGGCAGAGAGACACACTCTCCAAAGCACAAAAAACACAATAGTATCTTTTGATAAGGAGTGTCAACATTTGGAACATTTTGTCATGGGAAACCCTTCTCACACAAGAGTCAAACATGAGGTCGCGTTGAGATTGATAGAGTTACTCACCCTGCTTTGTTGATCTCAGCATAAATATTGAACATATTATGGGGGTCACTTGAAGGTATACCCACAATGATGAGTGGAAGCCTTTCAAGTTGATTTCGGGCTAGATACCCTACCCTTGCATGTAGATCGGATTGTCGATTGTTCCCCAGGCATCATTTTTGTTTGTGGTAACCTTAGTAGCCTATCTTCTTAGGGTCTTACACAAGGTGACTGTGAAGGGGTAAGACTTCACTGTACCTGGAATCGACGTTGGCCAGACTCACTCGGGTTCTTTGGACGGTATACCCACGATTGTGTGTGGGAGCTTGCACCAGGGTGTAAGTCTGTTAAGCAGGTTGTCAACATAAATTTTCCACCCTCGCCCGACCCCTTCTCATCTCGTCATCGTGACATTGGATTTCATCACCAACTAGTGACTTCAGAATTAGAAGTTTTTGTTTTCTTGGTTTTGCTTCCTAGATTTTATTAGCACATGTTGTTTGTTTACCTAAGTTGACCATAGAATTTCTTTCGTAAAATTCTAACTTGATCACAATTGACCCTCCACATTGTTCACGTAGAATGCAAGGCCTACCCCCAGAAGATCTAGAAGGTTCTCAACCCTTGCCTACCAACTCACCGGAGGGCTCTCCTTAACAGAGTGAATTCCAAGACATTGCCACTCCACAAGTGGAAAGAACTAACTCTTTATAACGGTTCCGAATTACCAATTCTCGAGAGGACTTCCGACTTCCTCCTGACTCCAAGAGACGTATTATTCAAGTGAATTCTTCCGGAGATATAGTTGTTCAGTCTTCTGGATTACCAACCGGACCTTTCATAGGACCTAAGGGTCAAGATCCTTTTTGGACTACTGGCATTTTCAGACGGGATCTCTTTGTCTTAGGAGCAGGCGTTGATATCATTGTCACACCTAAGCTACCTGAAACATCTGATCCAGACGCAATACCTTTTACTACTGCCTATTATTTTCCTGGTACAGATGCTCCACCGGCTAACCACATCTTGAGTATCCCTCTACAAATGGTCCATTACACAATGGTCCCAAATAATACGAGTCCTCACATTGGGATTATGGCGGCTAGCCAAGCCCCCATTGGCACATCGCTTTCGCCTAGATTCACCCCAACACTTCCGCCCAGATATCATGCATTGAATGCTTCTATTCTCACTCCTACACAAATCTCATCTGGGACTCCTAGCATTTCCACTCCTTCTGGGCACCATCTCGTTCACGGTTTCATTCTGACACTTCCTCTACCCCATTTTAGAGGACCTCTTCCATCCTCTATCGGAGGCACTGACCCTAGTGGCACCATCCCGTCTTTCACACCTAATTACCAGATTCCTTTAGGTGGAAAATTTCACCAAGGAGGCCAAACCCAATCCCCTTTTGTAGGACAAATCCCAATTGGAATGCAACCCCTGATTAGAGGGAAACTCCCACCGACCCCACCTGATGGAAAAAACATACCTCCATCCTTGGCCCAGTATTGGAATTATCTTATTCAAAATAATCCTCACTCAACTGGGGGGCAACAGCCTCAAGCTAGCTCCTTCATGCCCCCTAGTACAGGCCAACCATATCCAGGCACATCCAATCATATTTGGGGCTCAAACACTCAACCCCATGCCCCTGTTCAAGGGTACAACCCTATGAATTACTTGCCTCCACACCAACAACCGAATATGCCTGGAACTTCGCATTGTATGCAAACTGCTTATGGTCCCACTAGTCTACCAACGGGACTCCCTCCCCAATTTCCCCAGTACCCACATGTGAATAGATAGTTACCCTTCTTAGCCACCCTGGACCTCCCTAATCTGTCAAGAATTTTAAATGATCTGATCTATCACTCTCCTCAATGGCCCACCATACCGTCCAAACTACCATCCAACATCCCTAAATTCGATGGTAAATTGGGAGAGGACCCGAACAATCATGTAATGACCTTTCACCTTTGGTGCTCATCCAACTCCTTGATGGATGAGTCTATTCATTTACACCTTTTTTAGTGAACCCTCATAGGTTCCGTTGCGAAGTGGTATATAGAATTACCACGGGGCTTCTTCACCGACTTCAACACCCTTGCTATGGATTTCCTCACCCACTACCAGTTACAGATCTGTTATGAAATGGGAACTAAAATTTTGAGTTCTTTCAAACAAACCAAAGCCACTCATATCTCTAATCACATTCATGAGTGGCGATGGAGATGACGTCTCATCAAACTCAAACTTCCCGATCAGTTGTTGGTAGAGTGGTTAACGAAATAATTCATGAACAACACCACTCGTGACATCGCCATGGGTGGAGTTGTCACAGAAGAACAGGCAATCAGTTGTGCTCAATACCTCGACCTCGTTTACTCACAAACGGGTACTCTTTATGACTTACTCCCTGACGCACCTCGTCCTTCTACTTCTTCTACTTCAACTACTCCTGTTGCTTCTCATGCAACTGATGGTGTGATTGGAACTTTCCTTTACCAACCTCATTCCATCCAAACCTCTAGCAACAACCCGAAATCCATTTCTTATAATGTTCAAAATGCTCTGTCTCCTACCCCTCCCACCAGCAAGACTTTTGAGGTGAACTCTGTTCAATCTGCCCCCGCCAACAAAAATAAATCCAAAAAGGGAAAGGGTAAGAACAAGGAGTATAAAAATAATCTACAATATGAGAAAACCAAAACACCACCTGTTGATGATAAGGATAAGCGCAAACCCCGATACCCTTGTCTTATCTGTGGTGATGATCACTACACTAAGGATTGCCCACGACGAGTCGAGGTTACTAAGTTCCTTCAAGGGACCCTGAAACCCCCCACTCTGGTCGTGTTGTCACAACCCTTCCTTTCTCAACAACAAGCCCAATTGGTCATTCATGACCAACCCTCCCCCTCCAATACATCCTATGTCTTAATGTGTACAAGTGATTCAAAGAATAATGACATCACACTTACCACTCGAGCCAAAGATTATCCTTCCTCCAAAGATAAGGTTGATGCAATACCTCCTTCGTTGGTCCAACCATCTCACACAACTCCACCTACCAATGGTCCTCTTCATCTCGAACGACCAAGCCTAGATACAATTCTTCGCCCTCCCCCAAAGGGTGTTGTTCGAAAATCTGCTTTCAATCCTCATGCACGTGTTGCCCAGAACTACAGTATCGTCGAAGATCTGGCCCAAGCACCATCCGCGATGTCAGCCCTCGAAGTCCTTTAGAGTTGTCCTATACAACGGAAGGCATTGTTGAAAGCTATTGGTGGAATCGACCCTACGGATACAAATTTAATAATTTTTGACTTGGAATCGACCCCCTCAACTTGCATTCCAAATACAAGTTATTTTCTCCGACAAAAACATTTGTAGAACAGTTATTGATGATGGTGCCTCGACGTGTGTCATGTCTATTACATGCTGGAAATCCATCGGCTCTCCTCCTTTAACTAAATCCCACAACACGCTCAAAGCCTTCAATGGCTCTAGTTTTAAGCCTTACGGTGTCCTCCCTTCGTTTCCTATTATGTTAGAAGGAAAAACGGTCAACATTGAAGTGGAGGTATTTGACGCTCTTCTCGATTACAACCTTCTACTTGGCCGTAGCTATATCGATTCCATGCGTGCAGTTGTGTCCACTCTTTTCTGTGTCATGTATTTCCCACATCAAGGAAAAGTAGTTACCGTAGACCAATTGGCCTTCTTTCACTCTGATGCACGTACTGGCAACGTACCTTTCATTGCAAAAACCCCCTTGGATGTGAGAATGTCGGTGTCGATCTTCTTAAAGATTCCTCTTTGATGGGTACTTTCCCCATTCCACCACCCGATGTTCCACATCCATTTGTCGCCTCAATCAACATGATCTCCACCTCTATTCACGGAACCCCTGCATCTTACGACCCGTGGATGGTACCCAACCCTGGCGATCATCTTCGTTATGGAAATAAAATGCCTTTGAGTCCGGTCAAATCCGCTTATCAAGCCATTCAATCGACAACCCCTTCTAGCCCCTCTCTTGGTGCTTTATCTCTGGATCCATTCCATGTCATTTTTCCTACAGATGAGATGATTATGTCTGTTATGTCCATAGAAGATACCCCTTGGGACAATGGACATCTTCGGTCCATCCTCTTCATGGAACAACACACCATCGAGGGTTAATAACAATTCTCAACCCTGTCGACCGTTGTCATCATTTCTATCATTCTCGAGTCTACACATGATATGTTCTACGAAGGGAACTTAAGTAATATCTCACCCACCATCCCCCTCGACATATCCATAAAACCTGGAGTCGTCGAAAATGTGCATATCGGAGCTTCATTTTCCCATGACGAAGTTGTCACCTACAAGTCTATTTTCGAAGAATTTCATGACGTCTTTGCATGGAGCTATGAAGAAATGTCGGGTATTGACCTCGACATTGTGGTACATGAGATTAAGACATACCTGGATGCTAAACTTGTCCAGCAACGACTTCGTCTGGTCCACCCACGTAAAGCAACCACTATCAATCTTGAAGTTGAGAAACTTCTCAAACCTGGATTTATTTACCCTATGTCTCTAACTGATTGGGTTTCCAATCTTGTTCTGATTGACAAGAAATAAGGCACAATCTGCGTGTGCGTTGATTATAGAGACATTAACAAATCTTGTCCTAAAGACAACTTTCCTACCCCCTTTGTTGACCAGATCATCGACAATTATGCCTGAAGTGAAATCTTCTCTCTGATGGATGGTTTCTCTGGATATAATCAAATCAATATCGTACCCGCAGACCAACACAAGACTGCTTTTATTTGTCCTTGGGGCACTTTCGCCTACTGGAAACTTCCATTCGGCTTAAAGAATGTCGGTGCAAATTTTCAACATGCTATGTCTTACACCTTTCATGATATAAAGCACATTGTGCAACCATATCTCGATGACTTACCCGCTCATTCCATGGGCCATGTAGATCATCCAATACACCTCCGCACCATTCTCCTTCGATGTCGGTTTTACCATATACGCTTGAATCCCCACAAATGTGTTTTTTGTGTAAAATCCAGCCGACTTCTGGGCTTTATTGTTTCACGTCAAGTGATTAGGGTAGATCCTTTGAAGGTCGAGGTGATTCTCAATCTTCCTCCTCCTTCCTCACTTCACCAGTTACAAAGTTTGCAAGGGAAGGGAAACTTTCTCCATCGTTTCATCCCGAACTATGCTGAGCTAACTCTTGGATTTACGGGACTTCTCAAGAAAGGTTCTGAGTTCGTATGGGATACCATTGCCAACAAAGATTTCAAAGCTTTGAAACTATCTTTAACACGTACCCCATTGCTCTTCCCACCTGATTACAGTTGGGATTATTTCCTTTACCTCGCAGCCTCGGACTATACCATCGCTATGGTTCTAGTCCAGGAGGACGATTCTCATGACGAACATGTCATTTATTACTTAAGTCATAGTCTCACGACTACCGAAACCAAGTATTTACATGTTGAAAAACTGGCCTTGGCAGTCGTCCAAGCTATTCAACGTTTCTGGCACTATATCCTTTTACGCAAGACTACAGTGATTTCTAACTGCAACCCTATGCAACACATTCTTACACGTCAATTGCTAGGGGGAAAATACTCCAAATGGATCGTAATACTCCAGGAATTTGACTTATAATTCGAATGTGCTAAGTCCAAGAAATCCTTGGTGTTTGTCGAGTTGATATGCGACCTTCCCTACTCTGAGACGAAAAATGTAGCAGAAGATTCATTACCCAATGAATCCCTTTTCCTGATCAGTTCTGATGACCTTTGGTATGGAGATATCATCATATATCTCCAGACCTAGGCTTTCTAGCCAATTTGTCTAGCACTAACCATCCTCGAATACACTACCAAGCCCGTCAGTATATTATCCTTGGTGATACTCTTTATCGTCGTGGGATTGACTCTATTTTTCAATGCTGCCTCACGTTTGACGAAGCCAAGAAAGCCCTAAATGACTTCCATTCTAGAGCCTGTTGTGGTCACATGTCTGGGTATGCTACTTCCCAGAAGATATTACGAGTGGGGTATTTTTGGCCTTCTTTATTCAACGATTGTATAATTGTTGTCCAAAAATGCCACTCTTGCCAAACCTACAACAATAAAATACGATCACACCCTGTGGTCTCCGTTGGTCCTTTTGAGAAATGGGGTATCGATTTCATGACATGTCACCCTCACTCGGTCGGGGGGCATGGATACATTATTGTAGCCGTAGATTATTTTACGAAATGGGTCGAGGCGATGCCAACATTCGACAATACCGGAAGGACTACATAATTATTTATATTCAATCACATCATTGCTCGGTTTGGTGTTCCTCAAGCTATCGTTACTGACCACGGTAGCCACTTTAGAAACTTCATGATGTCTGAACTCACTAAAAATTTGGGTCTTCTCCATGAAAACTCAACACCCTATTACCCACAAGCCAACAACCAAGTTGAAGCAATAAAAAAAATCCTCATCACCATGCTTCGACGAATGATAGGGATTCACAAAACAAGTTGGCACATGATGTTGTTTTCAACATTGTGGGCTTACCAGACATCTGTTAAGTCTTCTATTGAGTTTACACCATTCCAGTTAGTCTATGGTCTAGAAGCCATCTTGTCGATTGAATGTGAGATACCCTCCCTAAAACTAGCCATCAAACTTCTCCCAAACACTTCTACCAAAGAAGAACGTCTGTTGTATCTCATGCAATTAAACAAAACCCGTCGCGATGCCACCCTAGTTATAGAAGCCCAGAAGAAATGCGTCAAAGCCCAATACAACAAACATGTCAAGCCATGCGTTTTCTCCGAAGGTGATCTGGTTCTCCTTTACAAACAAGATCGAGATATTCTAGGAGCCGAAAAATTTGAAGCTATGTGGCAAGGTCCTTATATCGTCAGATGAGTTTTGGAGAAAGGAGCTTACAAGTTGGTGGACTATGACGATATCCCTTTGAGTGAACCCAGAAATGGGATGTACTTAAAGAAGTACTATGCTTAATATCACCTGTGCATGAGTGCTTGTATTTTATTGTATCATACTTTTTGTGTGTTACTTTAGTATGTTTTTTCGTTATTTGGTCTCTGCCCTTGACCGCTTATCTTGCGTTGTGCTTGGTTTTTAGATGTCGGAGTCTTCGTTGCCCCACATTGGCTTCGTCGATGGCCCTAGTCGTAGTACTAAGAACCTTGCTTCTGCTACATGGGCAATTTAAGCCCCTACAAACGAACTTATCAATCTACGAGGTGTGTGCCTCGGTCGTGCGACCAATAATATTGCAGAATATAGCGTTGTCATCGAATTGTTGATTGATTCTATTTCGCTTGATATCCACCACCTGGTTATACGACTCGATTCGCAGCTAGTAGTACTACAGTTAAGCATTGTCTATGCTATCTGAAGTCCTACTTTATTACGAGTATATTTACAAATTCGCCTCTTGGAACGTTATTTTAATTATATCAAATATTAGCACATTCCTAGATGTCTAAATACATTGACTAATGCCTTAGCTAACTATGTGTTAAATAAGAATTTGGGACATTTATAAACCAATCACACATCACATGTATAACACAACAAAAAATAAGCCGGTAGAAGCCATATATATGTATATAACGATCAAATTTTTTTACAAAAAGTTTATGTCCAAGGATCAAAATCTCAAAATACGAAGCCTATAGCTTCTACAAAATAGCATCACGGATGATGCTCACGATAACACACAACTTCTCGGGCTACCCTATAGAGCAATCGACTGAGTGACTCGGGCATGCCCACAGTATGGTTCTGGTAACGTCTCGGGATCTCCCCAATAGCAATGTCCAGGACATCTGTGGTCAACCCCTCTAAGTTTTGTTCCACTGCCTCGTAGTCTTCAGCATCCCATCTTGCCACTGGAGCTGCTTCTCCTCACCTTTGAATGGGAGACGTTCCTGGAGGTCGATACGACCCCACATCTATGTCATCAAAAAGAAATTTTTTGATTAGTCCTTGGATAAACATAAAAACATTTCATATAATAAAATTTGCAAAAACATCTAAAAAAAAAGAACAAAATGTGTAATTCTCACCTAAGTCACCCCACTAGGCATCCTCAGGCAAGAACAAATCCGGATCCCCTCAGAAATCCAAACCGGCATATGCATAATCATCGATCATCTGCATCTGGGGCCTCAAATAGTAAAAAAATGAATCATTATACTTGATTATAGGCCCTGCTATGTGTCGAGCCATGAGGTTACACCACCTCAGCATCCTCGGATCCTGTGGGGCCGGTAAACCCCAATCAACCTGTAGTCGCAGTAGCGTTAAAGGATGATGAATCGGACTCTACAGAAGAACAAGAATCCGAAGAAGAAGATCCTCATACTCTAGTATTGAGGATATCGATTTAGGAAAGAAGGAAACCGGAAATATATAATCCATATGATTTCTATTCAAATTTTGCTATTTCCATTACTAGTGATGATCCTAGAACTGTTAGGGAGGTAGTGGATTCAGAAGATAGAAAACTCTGGAAAAAGGCCATGGATGAAGAAATGGAAGCCTTGGATAAGAATGAGGCTTGGAATCTAGTGGAGTTGTTGACTAGAATAAATCCCATTGGTAGCAAATGGTTATTTAAAAAGAAGCTGAATGCAGAAGGAAAAGTGGAGAAATACAAAGCTCAGTTAGTAGAAAAGGGTTATTCCCAGGTTGAGGGAATTGATTTTGGTGAGATTTTTTCTCATGTTGCCAAGTTAACTTCTATTATATTTATGTTATCTGTTGCTACTGCATCTTATTTTGAAGTAGAACAGATGGATGTGAAGAAAAAATTCCTACATGGGGATCTAGAAGAAGAAATCTATATGAAGCAACCATAAGGTTTTGTTGTAAATGGAAAGAAGGAGATGATATGCTAGCTAAAAAATACCCTGTATGGTTTAAAACATTCACCAAGGATGAGGTATCAAAAATTTGATTCTTATATGCTGGGACTTGGCTTCACAAGAAGCAAAGAGGATCATTGTGTATAATTTAAATTAATTGGTGATCATTCGATTTATTTGGTCTTATATGTGGATGACATGTTGTTGATAGGAAACAGAAAGGAGATTATCTAGGATATGAAAACTCAGTTTTCCTCTAAATTTGACATGAAGGATATTTATGTTGCAAATTTCATTTAGGGCATGGAAATTAAAAGAGATCGAAGAAAAAAAGAAACTTTGGTTAAATCAAAGAAAATATGTGGACACAATATTGTAGAGGTTTAATATGCAGGAATGTAAACCGGTTAGGGTCCCTATTCCTATAGGTGTAAAGTTAGTTGTGGATCAGTGTCCCAAGACACAAGAAGAGGAGGAAATGTCTCATGTTCCTTATGAGAGTGTGGTTGGCAGTTTGATGTATGCAATGGGAGTTATTAACAGGTATATATCAAAACCATAGAAGGAGCATTGGACAACAATAAAGAGGGTTTTCAGGTATTTGCGTGGCACTGTTAGCTATGGATTTTCCTACCAAGGAAGACCAGGACTGGATAGAGTTTTGGACATACATGGATTTTTGGATGCAGATTGGGCTGTAGATCTACAAGCAGGTATGTGTTTAACTTGTTTGGAGGAGCAATCAGTTGGATGAGCGAGAGACAGCCTATAGTGGTACTTTCAACTACAGAAATTGAATACCTGGAAGCCACTCATGCAAGAAAGGAAGAAGTATGGTTACAAATATTGTGTTGAGGTATTGGGCTGGTACAAAAAGATGTAAGGATAGATTGTGACAGTCAGAGTGTAATTTTCCTGGCGAAGAACCCGACCTATCATTCAAAGACAAATCATATTGATGTTCAATATCACTTTGTGAGAGACATGGTTGAAGAAAAGAAAGTGTTGTTGATGAAGGTGAACACTTTGAAGAATGTTGAAGATTCATTAAAAAACTGTGAGCACTGAGAATTTCTCTTGGTGTAGAGGATCTATGGGTGATCCAAATGGATCCAAAAAGGCCAAAAATTGAAAGTTCTCATATTCATATGAAACCAATGCCATCGCATAGTGCTCGTCATTCCTATTCCGAAAATATATTATTTTTCAAAAATGGACTCCATATGCAAAAGATATCGCAATCTAACATTTTTCCCAAATAGGTAAAAATTCAAAGTCAAAGTCAACAGTTCGTACTGTTGATATCATCAATACATCGACATGAAACATGGTAGATGATGTCATCATGATGTCATCATGTTGACGTGGTATCACCAGAGGCTGACATGTGTCATGCAGATTTGGCATTTTCATAGGCTGATGTGGCAGACACGTGGACTGTACAGACTGGCACGTGGTAGTCTGTATGATGATGTGTCTAGTGATAGTTCTACAAGTGGTAGTACGGATGATAGGATTACATGAGGTGACATTGACACGTGGTAGTACGACTATGATGTGTTTGATAGGTGGTTGGCTCTGGGTTGGACACGTAGCATACGAGTTGACTGTGCAGCTGATTTGGTGGTTGACTGGACTGGTGACTGTGTAGTTGAATAGGTTGATTCAAGCTATTGGAAGGGTGAAACATGGCCTAATCCAGTGGTTCCACATGGCACCTTGGGTTAGTCCAATAAGGGACGAGTCAAAAATTTGGTATGTAGCTTCGACAGATCGACCTCTGGACCTCCTAGGCAAGCAACATTCTAACCACTTTCTGCTAGCCACAAGGGCAGAGGGGCAGGACTTAACTGCACTCCACTTTACATTATTTTGTTGTGATATGGTCTGGGTGTTAGGGAATAAGTCCTCGGTCCCGCTGACCAAGGAGCTAGACCAGGGGTTAAACCAACAGACGCGGGTGCCATATGACGAAGAGCTAACGAAAAAGGGGCACATGCCATATATTTTCCAAATGTGGGTTTTTGACTTTAGAGTTGGATTTTTTAATGATTGGTTGTTTTAATGGGATTTTGTCGATTTTTTTAGGATTTGGACCCCAGATTGAGGCAAGATCTTGGGAGGAAGTTGGGATGTGACCCCCAACTCAAATCCTATATAAATCCAACCTTTGTTCCATGGAAAACAAGTTCAGAACAACATAATAATTCCAACTTGTGAAGTCCAAGCTATTTTTATGCAGTTAATCTAGAAGAGTAGTTGAGCTTTGGAGGCCATTTCTAGGAGTTCTACTCCACCTTTTTCGTTGTAGTCTATTGCGTTGAGTTCCTAAGACAGAGAAAAAAATTGTTGTGTCAATTAGAGAACAAATTGATGTAATTCTGATGTAATTTTGAAGTATTCAAGATTAATAATAAAACCTCCCACACTGAAGACAGGCCCAGAGACATAGGCAACTTTTCCGAACTCTGTTAACAATTTTTTGCGATATGGTTTGTTGTTCTTAATTCTCATTTATGTTCTACATTCCTTATGATAGATGCAACATTCTTTCATTTAAGCTCCTTCTTCTTCTCTTTAATTTCCAAATGGTAAATCAACTCATGCAAAAAACTTAACCAAGTCATTTAAAATATCATTTTGGACCAATGGGAATTGTTGCCTTGGATTATTGACTATGTAACCATGTAACCCCCTATATGCAAAAAACAACAAGTGGGAGAATGTTGGGTATGTGTTATATTCTTTTCACAACTAGCCCTAGTGTCCTCAATGTTGTGTCGGGCGTGCAGAGGGTTTTGAGTGGGGGTTGTAGGGGCAACGCCCCTAAGAATTTTTTTTCCTCAAGAAACGTGTCACTTTTTTTTCTCATTTTTTAGTGTTGCCTGGATTTTCATGTCCATTATTGGGTTGTTTTTTGGCACATGGTTTTTTCTGATGGTTTTCTATTTCTGGTTAAAGAATTAGGGTTGTTGACTAATCCAGGTCATTGGGTTAGGGTTTTGGATGTTGTTGGCTCCTATATGTATATTGTATTGTAAACAATGTATGATGTGAATGAATATATAATATGTTGGTTTTCCCGGTTTGGGTTTCCAGGGGATAAATCTCTGTGTAATGTGTGTATTTTCCATTGTATTTTTTCTATTCTTTTACTGAAAATTTGTTTCAGTAAATATTGTACAAGGTTAAAATGTACAAACTAGTCCTTATAAGTATGGAGGATAACCGTATCACAAGTCAAAATCCATCTTCCTTGTCTAACTGCACCAACATTTAGGCATTGGGGTAATCCCTTAACTAGGTTATGGTAACATTCCAACGGAGTTGTGTAGTAAGAAGACCCACTTGATGAGACTCTATCTGGATGTTAATCAGCGGAGTGTCAACATTCCTTCTTCCCTCTTCAATTGTACTAAGTTTCAACATATCAATTTAGGGGGTAACAAGTTCAGTGGTGTAGCACGCATAAAGTTTGGTAAGTTAAAGCATCTCCATTGGATAAACTTAGGATAAAACAAACTAGCTAGCAACAACACCCTGAGGTTTCATGTTCTTATTTCTATTATTAATTGTTCCATCCTACAACTAATATATTTATCCAGTAATAATTTCATGGGACATTATGCCTTTTCTATATGTCGCCTCTCTAAAATTTACTGGTTGGACTTGGGTGGTAATGAATTAGCAAGAGAAATACTTCCAGAGATTGGAAATCTAACTAGTTTAAATTATTTTAGTTTAAACGAAAATTATTTTATAGGGCCAATCCCTTCTTCACTTAATATCCTTCAAAATATCGATAGGTTATATTTGGGATTAAACAATTTACAAGGAAACATCTTGATGGAAATTGGCAACTCAAAAGCATAGGTGTGCTGAGCCTCACCTAAAATAATCTCTCTAGAATAATCCCTGATTTTGTTGCCCATCTCCAGCAGCTAAGATATCTATATATTGATTAGAATTAGTTTTTGGGTAATATACCTGAAAGTCTATGGAAATGTGTGAACTTACTACTGCTATACCTATCATACAACAAGCTCAGTGGGCACATACCTCCAGACGTCGTAGGTCTTGCAAATCTAGATTTCTATTTCAACTTGTCCAAAAATTTATTACAAGGCCCTTTGTCGTCGGAATTGACCAAGATGACTATGCTTGAATCTATAGATATATTTGAAAATGGATTAATTGGTTACATTTCAAGTGAACTCAGAAGTTGCGTTGAAGCAGAATAGTTGAATCTTTTAGAGTCTTCAAGAAATGGATTTATCTTCCAACAATTTGTCAGGTGAAATACCCAATTTGTTGGAAAATATCAAAATGCTCTGCCACTTGATTTTTTCATTCAAAAAGTTGTCAGAAGAAGTCCCTAGAGGTGGATTTTTCAAATATCTTGGTGCCACTAATTTTATGGGAAATCTTGGCCTTTATGGACCTTGGGTAGGTTTGTCACCATGTTCTACTCACAAACATAAAAGTGTTTTGCATTTAAAAATAGTTATAATACATATTGTTGTAGTGGCAACCACTGTTCTATTGTGTTTTTTTATGGGAATATTGTGGAGAAAAAAGTGCAAGAGACTTACTCAGACAGAGGATGAGGCATCTTTAAATGTGGGGAATTGAAGAATTTCCTATGTAGATCTCATTACTGCAACAGATGCCTTTAGTGATGCCAACTTGTTAGGAGTTGATAGCTTTGGGAAAGTGTACAAATGGATTCTCAATGATGGCACAATAATCATGTAAGGTACCATGTATATTATAATAGTTAAAACAAAAATATTGTAGATAATAACAATGAAACAACACAATAGATGAAACCACAACACTAAAATAATACCTTTGTTGATAGGAAACAATGTTCACTTTCCTCTTCAAAGGGGAAACCTCCAGCAGAGCAACTCTCTATTACAATAATTCTCAAGAAAAAACTTCTCATACCCTCTACTCCTATTTATACTAAATATATCTACCCAAAGGAACAATCTAGAGGAAGATCCTTCTAGAAGCAAAAGCTTCTATTAGGTCTTCTTACATTTGACTTATTCTTCCTTATTGCTAGGCCTTATTAATATCGACCTTTATTACTTGGAAATATATTATTCTACCTACATGAGAAGTTAGGGAGGTTAGGTCCCTAACATTCCCTTCCCCTTGAAAAACAACCTTGTCCTCAAGGCTTGATGATTCAGATTATTTTCGGCACGAAATGAGAGCGGAGATATAATAAAGAAATGCATAGAGATATCACATATATCTAGTAATATAAAAAAAATATATCAGAGATGAAACCATAAACATAGAGATATAGTAATACATGATTTCTATTAATGAAAGAAATGTACAGAGACTGTAAAATTACAGAGTGAAAGAATCACTAGAATGGTGGCAGCTTATCTCTGAGAAGAGATGTGATGGCTATTCGCATTCGCAAGAAGATGATTAGAATGAGGCTCTAAAATCCTTTTAACAATAAACAGGAATGCCAAAATTCCTAGACATCCAAAAACCTAACCCTGGGAGATGAAGTGCCAAAGTCATGTGGGCCCCGTTTGGGTAAGTTAGTACATCAACTTCCCCGTGTCGTAACTTTTGCATACGATCTCCGTTTTAGGCGTATGATGGCTCGTTGGAAAGGTATCGTCGAGGAGATTAATTTTTGGGGATCAATTATGCATTCAAATATAATTAAGAACCTCAATCTTGAAAAAACTTCATTTAGGCCCTCAAAATGGCCCCGAAAGTTTAAACCTGCTAAAAATAGTAAATTGCCAAAATTGCCACAAAACTGTTTTGAGCCAGTCGAAAAAGGTGGGTGGCCACCGATATCCACCTGGATCACTTGAGATGAGGAAATTATTGAAGAATGGTGGCCGAATCCCAGGTGGCGTCTTCTGGAGTTGTATATTTCCACTGGACTAAGACTTCCTTGATGGTGCGCTAATGGAGATGATGCTCTCGTTGGTCCAAGACTAATTGTAGTTGCAACCAGATGGAACCTTATTCATCCAACTCGAGGAGACTGGTTTGAGTTTGTCACTTGGTTCCAATAACCTTATTTAAGCAGGAGACATGAAAAACATGATGGATCTTAGAATGACTGGGTAGAGATAACTAGTAGGCCACCGATCCCACTCGCTTGAGCATGGTATAAGGACCATAAAATTTGGGAGCAAGTTTATGAAAGTGTTCATCTTTCATTGAAGTATTATTATAAGGTTGAAGTCGAAGAAACACATGGTCCCCTTCAAAAATTTGACTTTCAAAATGACCTTGATCTTCTTGTTGCTTCATGCGATTCTAATCCATGAACAAATTGTCTTTGAGGGAACAAAGAATGGCCTCTCGGACTGTAAGATTTTTTTCAACCTCCTAAACCTTAAAAACCCCTGGCATATATGAGAGAAACAATTGTGTATTTTGGACATATACTGCTTCAAAAGGAGTCATGCGAGTAGTTGTATGGTAAGATGTGTTGTACCACAATTCAGCTAGGGGTAACCATTGATCCCACCGATTTTTCCTCTCATATGAAAAACACCTCAAATATGTTTCCAAACACTTGTTGACAAATTCAGTCTAGCCATCCACCTGGGGGTGATAGGCGGTGCTGAGATGCAATTGGTGCCCTGTAGCTTGAACAATTCTTACCAAAAATTGTTGGTGAAAGTGGGATCTCTATCAGAGACAATAGAATTAGGTATTCCATGAAACTTGAAGATATTATCCATGAATATTTGAGCCACTGTGGATGTTGTGAATGGGTGTTGAAGAGAAAAAAATGATCATATTTGGAAAGTCGATCGACGACCACCATGATAACTAGCTTATTTCCCAATTTAGGTAAGCCAATAATGAAATCCATAGAAATATCTCTCCAAATAGCAGGGGGGATCAGAAGTGGTTGGAGTGTGCCTGGAGCTTTGACTGTTTCTCCCTTGTTACGTTTTAATACCTCACATTCAGCCACAAAGGTGCAGACGTCTTATTTCATACCATCCTAGAAAAAAGAGCGTTTGACCCATTCATAGGTTTTGGTAAACCCTGAATGCCCAGTTGTGGGGTAAGCATGAAGTTCAGAAAGCACTGTGTATTTAAGTTGTGATTTCTTGCATAAATACAAATGACCTTTGTAGAGAAGCTCTTCATTGTGCCAAGAGTACCCTAGAGAAGCTGGAGAATTGTGTTGCAATTGGTGGATCATCATAGAAATTTTGGGGTCTTGCAGCAATTCCTGACGAACAACTTGGAGCCAATCTAGTATAATGAAGGAGAGGGAGAAAAGGTACCCGTCTTCTTCATACTTCCAAGAAAGAGTGTCCACAACTACATTTTCCTTTCCCTTCTTGTAAATGTTCTCATAATCATAGACAAATATATTGGTCACCCATTTTTGTTGCTCTGGTGATGAAATTCATCGTTCCAAAAAATACGTGAGACTCTGATGATCAATTTTAATTTGGAAGCGTTTTCCCAATAAATAAGGACTCCAGAGATCCACAGCATGTACAATAGCTATCATTTCCTTTTCATAAATAGATTGGCCCAAATGTCTCTCTAAAAGTTGTTTTCTAGTGAAAGACAAAGGCCTGACATCTTGCATGAGGATGGCCCTAATTCCTTTCCTAAAAGAATCACATCCTAGTACTAAATTCTTTGTGAATTCTGCAAGTGCGAGGATATGGGTCAAGAAAATAGAATCTCTCAAGGCTTGGAAGGAGTGATCAATAGTTGGAGTCCAAGTGAAAGCATTATTTTTAAGGAGAGAAGTGAGAGGAGCTACAATTTTTCCATAATTCTGAAAAAACTTCCGATAATAGACGGTTAAACCCAGAACACCACAAAATCTCTTAAGAGTTTTAGGGCAAGGCCAATCATGCAGAGCTTCAATTTTCTTAGGATCCACCTGTACACAATCCTTGCCGACAATTTGACCCAGGTACTCCACTTTTGAGGCTCCAAAGGCACATTTAGATTGTTTGAGGAAAATTTGGTGCTTAGAGAGTAGATGGAGAACTTGATCCACATGGGAGAGATGGAATGTCCAAGTTTTACTATAGATGAGAATATCATCAAAGAAAACTAATAAAAAATGAAGGAGAAAAGGATGGAAGACATGATTCATAAGACTTTGGAAAGTGGAGGGAGCATTACATAGGCCAAAGGGCATTACCAAGAACTCATAGTGACCCCCATGAGTTCGAAATGCAATCTTGGGAATGTATTCTTCTTTCATATGGATCTAGTGGTAGCCAAAATGTAGATCAAGTTTGGTAAAGTACTAAACACCACTCAATTCATCCAAGTGGTCATCAAGGATAGGAATGGGGAATTTGTCTTTGATTGTGAGTTTTTTGAGGGCATGAAAATCAGGACACATGCACCAACTAACTTCTTTGTTTAGTACCATGACCACAGGGGAAGAATAGGGGTTGGTATTAGGATGGATAACACCTTCTTCTAGCAATTCATGAACAATTTTCTCAATTTCATTCTTCTGGGAAAAGGGATGCCGAGAAGGGTGAACATTGGAAGGAAGACTATTTAGTATGAGAGGAATGGAATGATCATGGACTCCACAGGAAGGGGGGAGTTCTTTGGGAGTGGTAAAAAAAACTTGGTGGTGGGAGAGCATAGATTGGAGGTCAAGATGCACAGAGGGTGTCTCAAGAGAATGAATGGAGTGGAGTTGGAAAATAATGTCAGAATGACCCTTTTTGAGGATATTTTCCATGTGATGGCACTAATAAATTTGGGTCAAATTCCGACGGAGTGTTCGATGAAATTACCACTTTATATTATCGAGAGAATGACAAACAATGGACCCCCTCAAACATCGTTTCACATGACGTCGCTTCTCCGATGCTATAGATATCGTCTCTCTTGCGATGTTTCATGCAGACATGTGTCATTTCAGATTTGACTATCCAAACCCTATATAGTCATTGCTACAATGACACCAGAGACATTGGAATTCTGACGTCCCATTTCGTCGGTCTCCACTACGTGGATGTCATGGGAGCGACGTTATGGAGGTTGTAATATCGATGTGCGGTAACATCATACAACCAGAATTAAGCTATATATCAAGGACGTGGATGCCATGAGGAGCGACGTCATGGACTTCATAATACCAACGTATGGTATGCCATGGGAGAGACGTTATTGACATCATAATATCGACGTTAATATATATATCATCGACGTATATGCCATGGGAGCGATGTTATGGACGTCACAATTCCGACGTATTGTAACGTCGCTAAACTGACGTTAAGATATATATCACCAACAAATATTCCATGGGAGCAACGTTACAATACGTCAGAATAGCGACGACTTGTAGGTATTTGAAAAAAAAATGTTTGAAATCAAAATTTTCAATGAAAATTGAAAATTTATTTACTTTTCCAATATTCATTGTTGGTTTACTCCAATCAAATTATTTCATTAATTATTTTGACATATCACTCCTAATTAATAATAATTCACTGATTGTGTCAGAATTGAATGAAAGATCATACAAAGTTCAATTGATTCAAAATAGGCCCATTGGTTCATGGAGGTGGGTCCTTAATTAATAATCATTTAAGACTATGTGGTTTCCATAATAAAAATGATTGATATGTTGAGATATATTATATAAGGCTATCACATATTTAAACATATCGATCATGACTATTCCCACAACATCTTGAATCAATCTACTATTACATATATCTTCATGGAAATTGTAGAACCAATTTGGTGGGGCAAGCTTTAATCGCTGGAGTGTGATATTCCTCAAATTGGATTGGAACCTCATGCATTCCATAGTTGATCACTCATTCTCCTTCCCAACCTATATATCATAGAATAATTGTACCTACTATCTTGTGGTTAGGCCTACTCTTATTCCCACCCCCTACGATCAAGAGAAATGGTGACCAAGCATTGAAATTTTGTTTTTGGTGTAGTGCATAGCATTTGTTCCTTGGCATTTAATAGGAGAAGTTATCGCACATGCAGAGGAAGCCAAGACAATGATAGCACAGACCCAGCCAGAATGCACCAGATTGATCATCGATGTAATTGCAGTCTAGATAGTAGACACACTCAAGGAAAAGACCGTGCAGGCACAAACACAAGCAGGAGAGCTCAAGGAGAAGTTACAGGCGATCACCACCGATATCGACGAAGCACACAAAAGTTAGGTGGCTCAAGACGAGCCACATATTATTTTTAGGGGCCTATTGGAAGCAGACCAAATCGGAAAGCAAGACAATTTTAGGAAAGAATGAATGCACAAGAAAAGCGACAACAAGAAGGAAGAATAACACGCACGCATGCATGGAAGACCTAACGACGGTAGGGTTAGGGTTTTGGGTAATGTATTGTAATGGTTGAAGAGCCAAAAACGTATAAATAAATATACCTAGGTCTCATAGAGCGAGAAAGAAGGAGAGTAGTCATTATTATAGAGAGAATTGTTGTAGCGAGTGGGAACATATGTAATATTTTGTTGTATGACCTACTTTTGTAAGCTGGTGAGCTAGAGAGGCTACGGGAGGGTAGATATTGAGGGTTAGACCGCAGGCTGAGGAGCCTGGTGTGATCTAGTCCGCCTCATAACAAATCTCAACCCAATGGAGGAGAATTGTAAAGTGCACGACGTTGTAATGACATAACGACTATAATAAGAGAGCTAAGAGACAAATATTTGGGGACGTAGCCCAGGAGGGGGTGAACCACAGTAACAACTATGTTATGTGATTGAATGCATGTATTTATTTATTGTCTCAATAGATATAGATGTGATAAATGAATGAGTTATTATATTTCTTTCATAAATCATGATGATGGTATTCTACGTTAAAAGGTTACAGTAGCACTCCCAATACATATTTATCGGATCTCCCACTCAATCCTAGGCTGTAAATACATGAGTATTACAACCACCCATTAAGACTATCTCAGGTGAGATGACACGGTGCACCATGTGCGTTGTGTTGCCTTCTGTTTTACCAGGAGGGCCGATAGTTTTGGAGTCTTTGTTGGAAACCCAAACATACATGAACCTTGGGTCAATGAACTCAGAAAGGATATAAAAGAAGGACAACCAACATTTTTTAATAGAACATCGATTATTGTTTCTTCTGAAGAGAAAGAAAATACTTGCAGTTCCTTTGAATAATTTGGGCTCACTAGGACCGGTGCAAAAGCTATGGCATCTTTCATCATGTTAAATCCCTTCATACTCTCATTATTACACTTGAACTCTTGATCTTTCTTCAATAGGATGGAGATGGTGTTGGTAATCTTAGAATTTTTTTTTGAGTATCAAGTACTTGGTTGGGTATCAACAAAGTACGTTGACGCATAAGTAAGAATAAAATTTTCTTTCAAGTGAATATTTGTTTTTCAATATTTATTTTGGCAATAATGTCTCTTCACCTATATTACAAGTAGAATTGTAAGTTGTTCCTGAAATAGGATTTTACAGAGCTTGTGTTTGGTAGAGTTGGAACTTGATTCTACATATGTCCAATGGAAACCCAATTTCCAGTAAATTATGAATCTCATTTATGTGGTTATTGAAACATAGTTACAAAAAGAAAATAGCCTCTAATCTCGAGCAACTTATATATAATTTCTAAAAATGAGAAATTCTAACTATAAAATTATCTATCTCAAAATTGGATATCAAAACCTCATTGATCCCCCCTTTGACCATCTCCAACACTCCCAAAGAGCACACATTAGAATATCTTCAATGTATTGCATAAAGGAACAAGAATATATATCCAAGTTCTATGCACTATTTTAAAATAGCCTCTAGTCTCGAGCAACTTTTTCATAATTTCTAAAAACTAGAAGTTCTAACCAAAAACTTATCAATCTCGAAATTGGATATCAAAACCTCATTAATCCCCCTTTTCATTGTCTCCACCACTCCTACTGAGCACAAATTAGAATATCTTCAATGCACTACATAAACTAACATGAATATCAATCCAAGTTCTACGAAATATTATATTAGGATATATTTCTAGAAGTATATGTTGATTTCTATTACTAGATCTACTTGCACAGTAGTTTTTAAAATTGCTCGCGTAAACCTATGGAAGCTCCATAATGAAAAGTGTTATATTGCATTTATTGATCTCTAAGCTTCTTCTAAATTTTTTTAGACTTTAGATTGTTTCATTAAATATTTATATGGTGGATGTTTTCCTATAAGGGGGTCATTCTATTGTATTGATAGGCTAGCCTCTTTTCAAACCAGTATAACATATAGTCGACTTGTTTTTATGCTTATATTCCAAGATTAAGTAGTGTGTACCTAATCCTTTTAAAAATTAATAGAACTTAAACATACTTCTAATGTGGAAGTGTTAATGATCAATTATTTAAAAAGGATAATACATTCAAGATAAGGATACCCAATATTCTTTGAAATGGATAACACAAGTAAGAGAAAGATGTCCACTATCATGGATCTTCCTTTTTCCTTTTCAAATGAAAATCATAGTGTATTTTAGGTTTTCAACATAGAATCGTATAGTAATATTTCAAAAAGAAATATGATCCTATCTTTGAAATTGATTTGTGTCATAAGTCTAAGATTATTTATTTTCTATATTCAAAATTATGAGATAATATTTTCTTCCAATTAATGCATTTTGATTAATGAGAGTGAGAAAAGTCAGCCCCAACTTAGTATGAGATAGTTGAGGTGATATGTTTTTATATTTATATTCCAAAATTAAGTAGTGTGTACTTAATCCTTTTAAAAATTAATAAAACTTAGACATACTTCTAATTTAGAAGTATTAATGGTCAATTATTTAAAAGGATAACACATTCACGATAAGGATACCCACTACTTTTTAAAAGGGACACCACAAGTAAGATAAAGATGCCCACTATCATGGATCTTCCTTTTTCTTTTCAAATGAAAATCATAGTATATATTACAACATAGAATAATTGAATAGATAATAACCTTTCAAAATAAAATATTACCCTCTTTCAAATTTGATTGGTACCATAGGTTTAAAACTCTATGATTATCTATTTTTTATATTCAAAATTCAAAGATAATATTTTCTTACAATCAATGCATTTTGATTAATGAGAGTAGGAGAAGTTAATCCCCACTTAGTATGGGAGAATTGAGGTAATATGTTTTTATATTCATATTCCAAGATTTAGTGTGTACCTAATCATTTTAAAAATTAATAAACTTATACATCTAATGTGGAAGTGTCAATGGTCAATTATTTAGAAGGGATAAGATGTTGAACATAAAGATATCCACTATCTTTTAAAAGGGATAACACAAATGGAAGTGTCAATGGTCAATTATTTAGAAGGGATAACATGTTGAAGATAAAGATACCCACTATCTTTTAAAAGGGATAACACAAGTAAGATAAAGATGCCCATAATCATGGATCTTTTTTTTTTCTTTTCAAATGAAAATCATAACTTATTTTAGATTCTCAATATAGAATTATTGAATAAAGAAAAACCTTTCAAAATAAAATATGACACTATCTTTCAAAATTGACTAGTACCATTTATTTAAAAGTCTAAGATTATCTATTTTTTAAAGATAATATTTTTTTACAATTCATACATTTTGATTAATGAAAATGAAAGAAGTTAGTACCCACTTAATATGTAGTGGAGGTGATCTGGCATGTGCATGATTGTTGATTATTAAATTTGTTAAAATTTTGTTCTTTCTTTTATTTTCTATTTAAATTTCAAAATTCAATAATCATTTTCATATTGAGAGAATTAAGTTTAATGATAAATTAATCACATCAAACTTTATTTATAATTATAGGGTGTTGTCTAATTATTTTATCAAATGATTTTTTTAGTAGGGATTACATAATTCTATATTAAATTACTATTTTTTTGTTGTTTAAAATCTAGCTTTAAATGTTAAAATAGATTCAGAATACTGAAAAATCTCTAAAACACTCAAATTATATAAAAGTAATCACACACTCTCAAACAAATATACCAAAACTGGATAACCTTTTAACACTAATGAGAGATATAGGATTAAATTAAAACATTGTTTTTACCTATCTCTATTATTAAATAATATTTTTTAAGGAGGAGCATTGCACGCCGACTACAAGCATTAATATTTTTTAAGTAGGAGCATTGCACGCCGACTACAAGCATTTCTATGAAATAGGATTGCAGGCCGATTGACTGTGAAATTAAAATATAGATATTCTTCGGACATGCTATCTTTATTATAGGATATCAATATTTCTTTATTGTACGATATAAATATTCTCGAGACTCATAAGCCATGTGAGATTAAAATATAGTTTCTGCCTAGAAATTTTAGAGACACTGATTACACGCCTTTCATTATTATTAAATAATCATTTTTTAAAGGAGGACAGACTAACATGACTGATGCCGTGTGTTTCCAGTCACGTTTCCATTCAAATTTCAAACGGCGTTTTCATATTCAGAGAAGCTCTTGTGATTTACAGATTCAAACACTCTTTTCATATTAATAACATTGAATCCGGTATATACAAAACATTTAATCTATGCCTATATATTAAATGAAAACTCTCACGCCAATCCATTCCTTTACAGAGATTGTTATATTTCAAAATCCATTCCTCTGCAGCGATGGAAATCTGTTACGTTCCTTCTCTTTTCTTCTTTTATTTCATTATCCTTTTCATCCCTTTTGCTTTCTCCACTGTTCACTTATCTCATCCTCGCCATCCTCATCTCAGCAATGCTTCTGATCACGAGGCTCTGCTGGGATTCATGTCTGCAATTACTTCTTATCCACTATCCACTACTTGGAAACCAAATGTTTCCTTCTGCAACTGGACAGGCATCACCTGCAGTCGGCGCAGACCAAGAGTGGTTTCTCTCAACGTTTCAGGCATGGAATTACAAGGTACTATCTCTCCTCTTCTCGGCAATCTTTCCTTTCTTAGAATTCTCGACCTTCACAATAACAGTTTCTCGGCAATCTTTCCTTTCTTAGAATTATCCTTAGCATCCCTTTTGTTTTCTCCACTGTTCACTTATCTCATCGTCGCCATCCTCATCTCCGCAATGCTTCTGATCACGAGGCTCTGCTGGGATTCATGTCTGCAATTACTCCTTATCCACTATCCACTACTTGGAAACCAAATGTTTCCTTCTGCAACTGGACAGGCATCACATGCAGTCGGCGCAGACCAAGAGTGGTTTCTCTCAATCTTGATAGCGTGGGATTACAAGGTACTCTCTCTCCTCTTCTCGGCAATCTCTCCTTTCTTAGAGTTCTCGACCTTCACAATAACAGTTTCCACGGTCACATTCCCTATCAATTGGGAACCCTCTTTCGCTTAAAGATGCTTCGCCTGTCTCGTAATGAGCTCCAAGGTTCTATTCCGCCCACTCTTGGTGGCTGCCGCAGTTTACGAAACTTGACTCTGTCCTTTAACAATCTCACAGGAAATATTCCCTCTGAAATATGTGTTCTCCCCATGTTACGAAGCATTGTCTTGGGAAGAAACAATTTGACGGGTACAATCCCGGTCTGCTTAGGAAACATGTCCTCTTTGCAGTACATATTTTTCCGTAGCAACAACCTTCACGGGAGTGTTCCTTCCGAACTGTGTATGCTAAGCTAGCTGATATTTATAGGTATGGACGAAAACCATATCACAGGTCAAATTCCATCTTCCTTGTCTAACTGCACCAATCTTCAGCTATTGGGGTTAAGCCTTAACCAGGTTACTGGTAACATTCCAGCGGAGTTCTGTAGCAAGAACACCCAGTTGACGGGGCTCTATCTATACGGTAATCAGCTGAGTGGCAGCATTCCTTCTTCCCTCTTCAATTGTACTAAGTTTCAAGTGATCGATTTAGGGGTTAACCAGTTCAGCGGTGTAGCGCCCACGGAGTTTGGTAAGTTGAAGCATCTCTCTTGGCTAACCTTAGCACAAAATCAACTGGCTAGCGGCAGCACCACGAGCTTGCCCGTTCTTACTGCTCTGACTAACTGTTCCATCCTACAAAGAATAGATTTATCCGATAATCATTTCACCGGACGTTTGCCCTTTTCTATAGGCCGCCTCTCTAAACTTTACTGGTTGAATTTGGGCATTAATAAATTAGCAGGAGAAATACCTCCACAGATTGGAAACCTAACTAGTTTAAATGTGCTTGATTTAGACTCTAATTCTTTTACAGGGTCAATCCCTTCTTCACTTAATATGCTTCAAAAGCTCGAGAGGTTATCTTTGGAATTCAACAATTTACAAGGAAACATCCCAAATGAAATTGGGCAACTAAAAAGCTTAGGTTCACTGGCCCTAGAGCAAAATAATCTCTCTGGAATAATCCCTGATTCTGTTGCCCTTCTCCATCAGCTAAGATATCTAAATCTTGCTCTGAATCAATTATCAGGTAATATACCTGCAAGTCTAGGGAAATGCGTGAATTTACTACTGCTAGACCTATCACACAACAAGCTCAGTGGGCACATACCTCCAGAGGTTGCAGGCCTTGCAAATTTAGCTTTCTATTTCAACCTGTCCAATAATTTATTACAAGGCCCTGTGCCGTTGGGACTCACCAAGATGACTATGCTTCAAGCTATAGATATATCTGCAAATGGGTTAATTGGTTACATTCCAAGTGCATTGGGGAGCTGCAGTGAAGTACAATACTTGAATCTTTCCTACAATGCCCTTGATGGTCCAATTCCAGTTTCACTTGGTGAACTTCAGAGTCTTCAGGAAATGGATTTCTCTTCCAACAATTTGTTGGGTGGAATACCCAAGTCTCTGGAAAATCTCAAAATGCTTCGCCACTTGAATGTGTCATTCAACAAGTTGTCAGGAGAAGTCCCTAGAGGTGGAGTTTTCAAAGAGCTTAGTGCCACTGCGTTTATGGCAAATCTTGGTCTATGTGGACCTTGGGTAGGTTTGTCACCCTGCTCTACTCACAAACATAAAAGTGTTTTGCATTTGAAAAGAGTCATCATACCTGTTGTTGCAGTGATAGCCACTGTTGTATTGTGTTTCTTTATGGGAATCTTGTGGAGACAAAA
>SNQJ01S0003656.1:256093-276873 GCA_010110895.2 Picea sitchensis | reverse complement strand
GTTGAGTACTTTTCCTGAGGTTTTTCTATGCTATATTGATGTTTGGTTCTTAACACCGTCTATTTTGATTTAGGCAAGCAGAATCTAAAAATGCTTGAGTAAGATCATTTCATATCTTTTCCTCAACATTTATTTGGCGACCATACTGGGGAGATCTTTGATATCTCTCCGATCAATTTTTATACTCGATTTTCATCGATACATCTTTCTTTTATGAAATTGATTCTTTGATTGTTTTACTATTAATGAATGTTCATGTTGCAAGGCAGACCAACCTTGATCCCGATCTTCAAGACCAGACCAACATTGATTTGAACTTGTTTCATACTATTTTAGACACTGCCAAGACCCGTGCTGAGCTTAACCATTCTTGGGTAGTGATTGAACGAGATATTAGTATTCAAGAACAATTGTAAGCTATACATAGACAACCTAGGAATCAACAGTAACCTTTTGTTTCTTCAGTTTTGGCCTTTCTTTCATGTATTTAGATTCTCATGCTTCTAGAAGAAGAAGAGGCTTGTCACCTAAAATCAATCCTATTTCTGAAACAGGAAGAAGAAACGTTGTGTTATTTATCCAACAAAGTGCTCTAAGATAACTTTATCTGATTCATCCAGCTCATCTTTCTTTGCCTCACCTATCACCCACAGGATGGCATCTAGTGGAGGCTCTGGTGGCATTGGAAGTGATTCATATTCTCAATATTCATCATCATCAGTGATTGGTAGCTTATATAGCCACCATATCCCTGTCCAATCTACCACAAACCCCACCAAAATCATCAAAAAGTATGGAATTTTTCAGTTTGAAGAAGACGCCACAACTACACCATGGCATGTGTCCTCTTCTCTTAACCTAGCACCTACTACTCATCCACTTCCAAAGTTTAAAGAGCACCTACCTAAGTTTTCAGGGAATAACACTGTCAGTACTAATGAACACCTAGTGGCATTTTCTAATGCTTGTCATAACATAGGGGCCAATGACAATGACACATGCATGTGCTTGTTCATCAATTCCTTGTAAGGAAAGACTACGACTGACTTCTTTGACCTTCCTCCTAAGATCTTGTCTACTTGGGATGAGTTAATCTATTGGTTTTGATCCACTTATGGGAAATCCAAAATCCCTGCCGAGAAGTTAAGGGAATTCAATAGCGTCACTTATAAAGATGGTGAGACCATCAAGTCTTTCAACGTGCATTTCACTAAGTTGTACAATAAAATCCCTGAACTTATCCGCCCTAGGAACCAAGCCGCTTTCATGCATTACTACAATTCATTGCCTTCTCCCTACCTATTGGTAGCCAATTCGCTTTTTTCCATTGTCTTATAAGCTGCCTACACCAATGTTTTGCAAACATTGATTTTTCGAATAAACGACACTTTTATTTTTGAGACATTTGCACACTTACTTTCATTTTTGTTTTCACGACTATAAGTGTGAAAAATTGCTCTTTCGTAGTCGCATTAAAATCATTATTTGAACTGTCGTTATCCTTCTAGTTGATGTGCCCACTGCACTTACATTTCACTTATCATTATGTAGTTGGCAAAACCTTTTTGATCTGTACTCATTGAACATTCTTGGATTACTTGTGTGACTTTGTCTCATTAAGTTTGTGATACATTGGCAATTGGATTTATATGTTCTTTGATTTGATTTACTTGACCACTGGTTTCATAAAAACATATAAGTGTTATGTTAAACCCTCTATATATTTCATTTGATATAACACCTAGTTCGAAACGCATCGGTACCATGATTAAACTATTGATAGGAATTGTTACAACGTATGTAACGTTGGTCAAAACATTGGTTTTGGTTTCGATTTGTATGTTTTTGTTTAAAACTATGGAATAACTCTGATTGCGCGCGTTGGTTTATACACTTACCTGTGATTTCAATGGTCGGGCAAGTGACATAATTATTGAACTATACTATGGTGGGTTGAACAGCGATAAGCGTCGACGATTGTACCTTGGCAATAACTATTATGCATGGCAGAAATAAACTCCACCACCTTCGCACAATGTCATTTATGCCTATCCCTCATCCCCGGTTCACCTCTGTTAGCTCGGGTAACCCTTCGTGCACTCTGTTCCTATGTGTGCTATGATCCAAACCCTGGACTTACCGTGTGCTCGGCTCCATGGCACCAGTGGTACGAATCGAGCCGAACGGTAGCCAAGCCTTGCTACTATTCAACAATGCCTGGAAAGACTTGAAAGATAACGGTTGGCTCACCTTTGTACAATGATTCAAGGGTTTTAATTTATTTTTTGCACAACAGTTCGCCTTGAATTTTGATGGTTGTAGAGCCAAGGTGGGTGACATTCAGTTGGAAATCAATGAGGAATTTATTAGTTCTGCTACAGGGTTACCAGCCACGGGCCAGTGTTGGTTCAAAAATTCAAAAGTGGAAGAGGTGCCATGGCCACTACTGTTCCTCTCGCACAAGGTCACATCTTGTGACAGAGGTATGCCCATATCCATGCTTAAACCACGATGGCATGACCTTTTGATAATAGTTAAACAATTTGTCACCTGTGAGGGTCGATATGGACTCGTTTTTCTCTACCACCTGTGTTTGTTAATGAATTTTATAGGGTATCCATTGAATATGCCCTTCTACTTCCAGCGTAGCCTATATAAAATGTCAAAAAGGTTTAAAAAGGAGAAGGCCGACAGTAGCCTTTTCCACCATGGATTGATTAAACTTATCATTGTTCATCACTTAAGTCTCCACGGTGATAGCTGGCGAGCTTTTATCGCTCGAAATGGTTTTGATGATACAGACCCTGTCCAGATTGACAAGCTTGTGGTTAATGAAACCAAG
Organism: Picea sitchensis; assembly: GCA_010110895.2. Classification (NCBI taxonomy): domain Eukaryota; kingdom Viridiplantae; phylum Streptophyta; class Pinopsida; order Pinales; family Pinaceae; genus Picea; species Picea sitchensis. Next base: position 274,031 of record SNQJ01S0003656.1, on the reverse strand, counting down.
GTCGGACCACCCGTGCCCTTCCATGTCCTACTACCCTCTCCTAAGCCTTCGATCGACCCTGATATTGACTTACCCGATGCTACAACTGACAAGGTGGAGGCTATACAAAAGCCCGTGAGCAAAAAGGTTAGAGGTAACCCTACGGTTGATGGCAAAGGAAAAAAGAATGCTCGGATTATTTCGAGAATGGCTAGAAATAAACCTAAACCCATTGTTGAGTAGAAGCCCATAGTCCTTAGTGAGGATTCGGACTCCGACATAGAACACTTCCTAGCTAGTTAGTACCCTTACTCACAAGGTCTGTGCTCCGAGCCACCTTATGACTTCATTTCAAATCTTCCCCCTTGCCTAAGAAACAATCCCAGTTACCCAGGGATCAAACTGCCTAACGAAACCCTCGGCAATGTAACCAAACCCTCACCTGCATCTTCGAAGCCTGGACAGTCGTCGTGTGACCAATGTGGTTTGTGGTTGGAACGGTACTATATAGATGTTCTTGTGCTTCAATCGAAAATCCAATCCCTGGAAAGCCAAGTTGCAGTGTTGGCCAGCCAAAGGGACAAGTTTCGAGCTATTGATAGGAAGCAAAGGACTACTGGTTCCATCATTTTTCGAAATGTTGAATCGGCTACAACTGTTGTCAACTCCAAATTGTCATGATAAAGTTGTATGCTCGTCATACAGGTATGAATTTTTGATATCATTTTTGTTTTGTGAATTCCTCGGATTAATATAATGATGTGAGTTTGGTTTTCGAATAGTTCTGCCTATCCTTTGAAATGGCTCTATCATAATGTCATTCATTCTGTACATTGTTTTCGCTTTGCTAAAAATGAATGAAGTTTTAATTTGGGTACACGATTTTCTCATTCCCAGTTTAGTCACTGATATATTTTTATCGGATTTGATTTGCTTTCAATTGGATTTGTTTTGTATCTAATTTGAACAAGAGGATTTTCATGCTAGATTTAGAATGTGATCATGTTTTGATTTGATTTCGTTATGGTTAGATTATATCGGCTCTAGTTTAGTTTGTATGTGGTGATTGTCGAACGATTTCATGAGTTTGGTTTTTACAATCTTTTAATATGTTGTGTCATATAATTTTCTAAATCGGGAATACAACTCTGATCATTTCCGATTTGGAAAAAAATGACTCTGTTTTTATGGAAACAATGATCTCATTTAAGCCTGTGCAAATGATATTCACGCCCGAATCATGGAATGGTTTTTAATTCACGACAATGTTAAACCCCAGCTGTTTGATTCGCTTGATTGGATTGTTGTGTATCTTTAGTTAGTATGATCGATTTTATGAGTTGTATTTGTATCAAAAATAGACTTGATTGTAGCTCTGTTAACTCAGATTGACTTATGTCATTTCTGTCGAATTCATATGAGGAAGATTCGGGTGATAGTCGTTTCAAAATGAATTCAGGAAATGATTTCGTGAATGATTTTGTCTACCCCAATTTGCAATAACAAACGATCGGATAATTCTTACGAACTCTATTACCAACTGATTGATCCTGTTGTGATTTCATTTGAGTTGATTTACGTGCCATTTTTGGTTTAATTCGCTCATGGCATGAATCGTTTGTTATGTCGATACAATTATGTCGAGTTGAAAATGATCTTGTCTGGATTCGATCGTGTTTCCTATTGATGAGGCAGCATAACGATTGACTATGATTTGTTTTAATTGTATTGATTTTAATTTGATATGAAACAATTTCATTACTATTCCTTATGATTTTGTTCACCTGACTTTGTGGCAACAAACGAAACAGAGTACACTTATCTCTGTAGTCATTTGATTGATCTTGGTCTTGTTTGATTTCAAATTAGTATAACAATTCCAATTTGAATGATTCGTTTTTCTTTCAATTAGTTGTTAGGTACATGTAAATAGTTGAATCTAATTCTTTAAAAGATTTGAATTAATTTTAATGTTGATTCTGTGTCTTATTTAGACAAGCTACAAAATCGCAAGATTCTGTAGCTAGTCTGTAGAATTAAATTTTTTATCATTTTATTAATAAAATACCCTTCTAACTTGTCCATTTTTTACCCTTTTCAGGTAAATTCGAATTGCATGGGACATGCTGGACAGTCTAGGAGATATTTGTGTGTTTTAGTTTTATTTTAGGTTCCTAGTTTAGTCAGACTTGGGATATCTTCCCAGATTTTATGTAAACAGTTTTGATAACTTCTACAGGGATGTTTTACCCTGTAGAAGGTCTTTAAATACTTATTATTTTTTGTAATAAGGAGCATCGTCACTTGTGTGAGAACCAGGCTATGGATTTCTAATACAAACTGAGACAGGAGTTGATGTTTTGCTACAGCTTTCGCTTTCATAATATCAATCTTTTGTTTCAAGTTTATGCATGTTGCTTTGAAGTTGATTATAGACTACTTTAGCTATCATAGTCTATTGCAGAATGATATGATTTAATTAATGTGTTATCCATATCTGATTTCTTTCATTACTTTAAAAAATACAGCAATTACTTTGTTCAATTAATGAATGACATATTTCTCTTCTTCATCAATTGAATTATTTTGTATAAGTCTTTGCATATAGGTTTATCTAACTGTGAAGATTTATAAATCATAAGATTGTTGTTATTTTTATGTCTTGTTTTTCCTGTAATCATACTTGAAGAGCACTGCAACTTTCATTTACGAGAAGCACCTGGATAATTCGGTGTGGGTTTCCTCCCTCCGATCAGCTAAGATAGTCATTACATATAGGACAAATCTGGAATGTTTCTCCAGGTCAGTTTGTGATTTATTTGTTAGTATAATTTAAGTAGTTTATTTAGATATATGTTTAGTTAAATGTGTAGTTAGAATTAGTATATTAGTTGTTTAGTTTAGTTAGTTTTATTTGTTTTACTTCTTGTTCATAAAATTATAAAATCAACAAAAAATATCTTTCTCTGTCTCAGGGTAGAATATAAATGAGTTTTTTAGGCTTTATTTAAACCTGTAAATTGTAGATATTGTACATTTTGTGAATAAGAATTATTTATGTTAGTAGTTAGATAGTTAATTAGTTAGAGTAGTAGTAGTTAGTAGATTGTATATATATAGAATAGTTAGATTAGTTTAGTTTGTTTTAATAGTTAGTTTTAGTTAGATTAGTTAGTTTAGTATAGTTTTCCTTTTTGTTTTCTTAGGACCTTAGATCGGCTAACGGAGCCACTAAACCCGTCAGGGTGGTTCATCCCAAACGGCTTGGGTTATTAGACAACCCTGGACCAGTTCCACTCTTCCAGTTGACGGACGGTCAATTTCGCCCGTCAACACTACCGTCATAGGCTTGAGGAAAAATCCATTGATAATCTCGGTACCGCTCTACATACTTGTTCAGAGTATGAAGAACAACTTGAAAGAACTGGTCTTCCCCAGGGAGAATCGGTTAGACAGACATACATGTTCTCTCTCTTACAACTAGTACAAGATATGAACAATCGGATGATAGCATTTGAGCGGAAGGGTATTTTCTCCCCTCTCACCCCTAGAGCTTCATCCTCTTCTGCACCCCCTTTTAGAAATCCAGTTGAAAACAATTTTCAGCCTAAATATATCCTACCTCAGAGCTGGTGTAACTTTTGCGAGGAACACCACAAAGAAACCACATGTGAGGTAAAGAAGAGTGCCAAAGATAAGATATTTGGTAAAAGACCAGAAGCTACTATCTTGTCCTAGATTTTTTAGAGCCAGAAGATGTTATGGTTATCAACACTAGGGAAAAAGCCTATGCTCCCAAGGGAAAATTTGTTTATCCCCGTAGTTCTTCTACCCCAAGCTCATCCTCACCTGCTGCTACTCCCCAGGTTCCTAAAATTCCTGAGAGTCAGGGAATCACTCCTCACCCCCCTTCCAAATACAATATCTTGAATCAATTGGCCAACATCAAGGCAGATGAAACCCTCCTAGACATGGTTGTCGTCCCTGAAAACAGATGCATCTGATACAATTCATGGAAGGAAAAGCTTTAGTTGTAGCCAATCTTTCTGAAAAGGTAGACGAAGAGGATTCTTCTATAAATAAAGTAGGTGTACATAAATTTAGATACCCTGTAAAAAATCCCCCTTTTTGTATTTCTGTAAAGATCATGGATAAGATTGCCCATTGTTGCCTCATTGATGGTGGTTCGGGCCCAAGTGTGATGTCGAATATTATTATGGAAGAGCTAGTTTTGTCTTATACAAATGAAAACGCCAGAAGCATGCTCTCCTATAATAGTCTACAACAAAAAACCATAGGCGAGTTTAAGGATGTAACATTGGTTTTATGCGCTCATCCTGAGATAAGGACAACCCTCAGCATTCAGGTGATTGATATGCCTATAAGAAATTACTCAATTATATTGGGGATAGATTGGCAAGCCCTAACAGGTGGATACCTCTCACTCGATGGGACACATTTATTCGTTCCTCAGAACGGTAATAACATTATAGTCCTTAGAGAAGGAAGAATTGCACCCTACATAGAGAATGTCCCACAATCTAGTGTAAACTATATCGAAGAAGACCTAGAAGTGTATTCCATCTTTGCAGAAGAGGATAATATTCCTTTGGAAAGAATTGATTTAGATGATGATATGTGGAATATGCACTTTGATGGTTCATGCTCTAGTGAAGGTAATGGGGTTGGTGTTATCTTGGTTTCCCCTACAGGAAAAAATCATAATTTGTCATACTGGTTAGAGTTTGCTTGTTCAAACAATGTCGTTGAATTCGAAGCTTTGTTGTTAGGAATTGAGAATGCCCTTAATCTTGGTTGTGGCCACCTTTTAGTTTTCGGGAATTTTGAGCTTGTTGTGAACCTGATACGTAAGATGTGCTCTTCTAGCAACAAGCTGATGGAACTATACTCCCAAACTGTTTGGGCACTCGTCTCGAACTTTCTATCTTTTAACATCACTCATGTTAATAAGGAGTTGAATTCAATGGCTAATCGGTTAGCTGTCTTTGCAACCTCTCCTAATCAACAACTTTTGCCTCACATGCCTGATTGTGCTTTTCAATCTCTACATCATCCATGTATTCCTAAAAATGAAGGATCTTGGAAGGCCTTCCCTAACAATGAGAGAATTTGTGCTGTCATTCAAAATGAACCTCTTAACACCGAGGAGATTATATCCATAGAAAATAATAAGATTTCTGAGGGCTTGAATCCTCTTGAGAATTCATTTTCATTGAGTGTTGTAGGCAATAAAGAAAAACAGAAAGAAGAGGAGTTACGAAAGAAGGTGGTCAAAACCATCCTCCTGAACATTAGGACACATGAACCTTCAACGAATGTTAAAATAAATGTTCAATGTTATGATAAAGAAGAGATGGGGTCCACCGGGCTACTCGGTGAATCTCAAAAGTTTTTTTCTTGGTCTCATGAGGATCATCGTGGTTTTCATGCTGGTCTTGTTCAACATATTATGAAACTAGCTAGGCAAAAACAAGAACTTGTTAACTCTGCACTGGAAGCACCCTTTCGAAGGGAGTTGAGAGATTTCTTAAGGGTTGGAACGTTTTTTTCAATCCACCCTGAATGGGTTTCAAATTGGGAACCGGCCTCGAGGATCACTGATAATATTAGAACATGTGTTAGTCTTCGAACTTTCCAGCAAGCGATTATGAGAAATCCCTTCCCTCCTCTCAATATGGAAATGTTTTTGCAACAGGTTGTAGAGTCACAGTTAAGGCCCTTACTTGACAGTGTGTTTGGTTACAAGAGAATCAAATTAAAAGGGGAAAATGTTCACAAAACCACTTGTATTGCTAATTGCGATACTATGCCTTACAAATGCCTGCCTTATGGCTTACTTGATGCAAGTACTGCCTTTAAAAGGCCTATACACACAAATTTAAATGAATTGGCAAGTCTCCATGCTTATCTTGATGATTTAATCATGTGCGTCAAAGGGTTGATAATTACATCAGAATTTCAAGTGTTGGGTCCTTTCCAAATCACTTTTGTCTTGGACGCTAAATCATACATTTTAGGGGAATTACAAAGACAATTGTTTTCCTACAACACTAACAATCCTCGCTTGAAGTATTGCGAGGGGCCAGCGTGAAAATTTCTAATGCTGATTGGATTTATATATAATAGTAGCCTAGCTCTGCTTTCAATTTTTGTGCTTCTTTTCTATGCTTACAGTGCTTTGATTTATGCCTTCTGAGTTAATTTTTGTTCTTTGTTGCATTCATTTATGTCTTTCATTGTTGTTGTTTTATTTTCTACAACTTTACTTTTGTCATGTTTTGGTTTCCTATTATCTTTGGTTAATTTGGTCAAATAGGATGTTGGATCAATTCTGCCACAGTAACACTCTGACAAAACATTGTTAGCCAATAACTATCAAGATTACACATCTATTATGATGTCTCCTCTGAAAGGCCCTTGAAATTGCTATATATTTCCATTGTTGTCTTATAAAGAATTGGATATCTCCTGCTTCTTCTTGCCATTTCTTCATCCATTGAGATTTTAAGAGCAAGTCTAAAGGTTTTCCTCCTTAAAAGTTAGAGAACAGTTTTTGATCGAATGATTATGCATACAGTGGTAAAAAACCCTCATACTTAACACTTTTCATGAATTGTTCCCAAATTCCCAGTCATCTTTCCATTAAATCCGCTCACCTCCCCCTGTTGCATAATCATCCGTGTTATATCTTCTTGACCTACTGTTCTAATCCACAAAACCATGAGTTCTGAGTTCTAAATCTATTAAAAACAAATTTTCCTATGGAGTCGCCAGTTTTTTGATGATTAAAAAACGTCAACGAAGTTTTGCCCACATGGTGTTGCTAAAGCCTATTATTATAAAAACTAAACAATACTAGTAGGTGGGACCCCCTTGAACTATTGAAGATCAGATCTGTTCATTTTTTATGTTGTGATGATGTGCGACATGACTTACATGGTTGATGAGATCTTGTTGTTATTGGCTATGGTTTGAGCTTATGAAGTGTTGATTCATTATGTTACTACAACCTATGCTATTCATTGATATCATTGCTATCTGTTCTTATTGTACCTGCACAACAAACATGTTAGTGAAAATACATGAAGGGCAATTTTGAGAAAGGAAAAAATACTATAACAAATGCAAAGAAAAGGGAACTAATTCTACAATTTTACTATACTACATGTGAACAATTGGAAGGAGATAAGAAACAATTGAAAAGGGGAAGAATTTAAAGCTATCCTATATACTATACTACATGCATGAAAGACTTAACTATTATTGTTAAATCCTAGCTAGCGAGTAAATGGTTATGCAATTTTAATTGAATTATATGGTCGATATACTTATGGTATACCTTGGAAGGATGGGATATGGAAGGCACATTTAACAAGGTAAAGGTTGTTAATGCTTATTCGATTTGTTGTATGGAACGTGGTTGATTTGTTTTGTGGCATAAGTTGAGAGTATGATATGGTCGCGTGATTGATGGGTGATGGTTTTGATGCATGTGATTAATGGTGTAAATCAAAGGATTGTTGGCATGTACTAAGAATTAAATGGATTGTGGGTGGAGACGACATACATTTACTACACGTCACCTTTACTCCTCACGTTAGCCGCCACCCTAGTCGAGCTATTGTTCGACCTTGTTGTTGTGGTTATGCTCTGACTTCTTAGCAGAGAGGAATCACTCGACTATCTCTCGTTTTAAGGAATTTGATTACAGGTATGTCTTTTTTTGGCCATTCATGAGTCTTCTCTAGTTATGAAATGATTAATGGTGCGGGTGTATTGGTTTGTGTTTTCCTTAAGTACTGCAACTGTGTAAAATTGTGTTCTTGGAATGAAGCATTGATGGTTCTTTCTGCAATAATATTGAATCCATAGAATTTATTGGTCATCCTGGGTGTTATCTCTCTGTTATCCTTGCTGGTTTAGTTGGAGGGTTTTTTCGGTCTTGGGTCGGTTGGATATCCTCACGCATTCACAGCTATGTCAAGTCTCTGGATTTTATGGGTTTAATGGTTGGAGGCATTCTGTGTCACCGTGTTTTGTTCACTTAGGAATTGGTTGATTGCACCACTAGGGGTCATAGAATGAGTTTCCTGTTCTTACTTGGCTCTGTCTTCACCCTAGTGTTGTGGTTGTTTGATCGAAGAGCATGAGGGTTATACCTTGCGTGCATTAAATAACATTGCCAGGATGAATGAGAGCCTCACTTGTTGTGATGGCCCCTTGCTTTGGATTTGTTACCTGTCCATGAATGAGTCGTGGTTCTCTTTGTGTATGCACCGTTGGCCTCTGAATTTTCACCACTACAAGGAGTTGGCTCTGTTCTCCCTATGTTGGCTATAGAAAAAACCCTTAGCCTCCAGTCTGAAGTTGTGTAGAGAAGTTTGTCGATCCTGTCAAGTTTACTATGGGTGATGGTGGATTGAATGTATTGTCGATTAATTTGAGCACAGAAACGCCTAGTTGGCCATATGATAGTCGTGTTGGTTTGACATTTAATTATTGCCTCTGTATAACAATGGTAAACCCTTCTTGTTATTTGCACAAACCAAATTACATAGTTTCTCTCCTTATGTTTAATAACTCAGTATTGTTTAATGGAGAGGGTTGCTGCCCCAATTCAAATTGATGTGTGGGTATGTGTGGTTGTCACAGCTTGTTAGGTTGATTGATTTTTTACGACAGTGGTGAATTGGTTGGTTGATACACAATCACTGGTACTTTTGCACTAAGGATTGTTTGGATGTTTAGCTAACATTAGTTACAAATTCTTGATGTTTCTCACGCATACCACATTGTGTGTGTGGTGTTTCTGTCATGATAAATTTTAGTTTCTTTTAGGGCCGAATGGTTATTGCAACCAAGAAGACTATATGAACAACATTCATTACATGCTTATGATTATCTGATTGTATAAGCCGAGTGTACACAACATAGTTGATTACAGTTTGACTAAATCGAAGCAATATCATATTAGATTGATGGCTCAACACGATGGGTTGAGTTATTGTTGTGACTGTGTGTTTGGTTTTGCAAAATGGAAATGTTGCATCATGGTGTTTTTATGGCTATGCACTGTGTATAACATGGATAGTTTGGATTTCACACTCAGGGATACCCACAGGGTTTTAATCATGTTTTTTGTTGCAATCCGATCATTTGTTGAGACATGCATGTTTTTGATACCTCATCGTGTTGGATGGGTGGCCCAGCCTTTTAGAGTCACATTAAATTGGGCTTGCATAGTGATGGAGTTACACTTGCATGATTGAATCATTCGGTGCATAGCTTGTGTTGGAATGGTGGTTGTTGTCTCTTTGTTTAAATATCAATTCGGGTTTTGCAATTTGATCTTGATTATTAGGTTTACTGCCCCTATATATGTTTAACAAATATCATTGCATTTAAATGACAGGCTCGATTGCAGTGGTAGTGTGAATTCATTGTTAATTTTGGAACATGACTTTGAGTATATTTGTTGATTGAAGTAATGTATGGACAGTGGTTGTTTTTTATGGTTTGTGTAGTGGGAATGGTTACTGTTCGAAAAATGAAAAGTATATAAATGAAAGGAATAGAACCCCTTTACAGATTGTGTGGAATGCATATTGTCTTGTGATGGTGTTGTGTTGGATATTTGATTATGAACAGTGAACTAGTTAAATGCACAAAAACTGTTATTTGGTCACAATGATTGATGGTTGGTGCATCTCTCTTCATAGAATGTTTTATGGATCACTTAATTAATTTCATGAACAACAATCGTCTTTCTTCCCCTCCATTATTTCGTTTTCCACTAATTACAAATCCCATCACCTTCCCATATTCCTTTTTCACTCCCTGTTCTGAGATTGATTACAGTCAAGAGAATTTCGGTGTTAAAGCAGTTGAAAATGGCAATGTCTTCTGTGAATTACAATGATTTTTCATTGGTTTTCTTTACGGTTGATTGTTGTTTTCATAAAGCAGTAACCATGTCATTTTTCTCCCTCATTATATCATATTTTCTCTCAATACAAACCCCTCACACATCCCATAACCCTTTTTCACCCCCTACTCGTTGATTAACAGTAAAACAATTTGTATGGATTGGATTGTACGAGTCTGATGCATCGCTGAGCCAAATCTATTTCATATTTTTAAGAGTTGTCATGTATGGTTATTTAAAAGACTATTTGTTAATCAGTCATGCATGCAGAAATGAGTTTTTTCAGTCAAGGTAGCCATGTTCGAGGAAACATAGGTAGAGGTAATTGGAACCGAGGCCCAAGAAGGCCCAGGTTCTCTATACATTTTTACGCTAATTCACAAGAGCTTGGACAATTGTTTCATGCCGGATTTTTCAATTGGATTGGGTAGGGAGTAGTCCAACCTAGGCCTGAAAGGCCTCCTTTCCAAGCCCCACAAGCCCCCGATATTCCCGTACCTCCTCATGTCTCATTACAACCCGAGGTTCCTGAAAATGATGGATGGCTGGAGATTCTCCACCTGAAAGTCTCCCAACATCGTGGTTGGCCCAACTTGTCCTTGCTTGCTCCTCCGTCTATTAACCCCATTGTCAAAGCTGCCCCTGACCACTTGCCAGTGCAATCCTCCTATGCTAGCAAGAGATTGAAAACTGAGGCCCACCATGCCCTTGATAAAGGAAAAACCACTATTGCCCCTTCCTCACTCTCCAATGGCTCTGACAAATCCTTGTTTTCCCAGCTGCATTTGAGGGATGATTATTCCCACGTGATTAGTGAGATTAGGCCTAAAGGCTCTGCATAGACAAAGAAAAATTTAGGAAAATCAAGAGGTGACAACAACAATCAAGGAAGGGTTGCATCGTAGACTGGGAAATATGACTTTTGAGTTTTTATTTTTATCCATTGTTGATGATTGTTGACTTCAAGAAATTTTGGACAGCGTGTTATATTTTGGATATATGAGTAATATTTTTGAAAATAATTTCAAATTTCATGAGCTAAATTTGCCAAAAGTGAATATGTTGAAGGGAGACACAAGGAGGTGTGTTTTACTTAACTAATGGTTATGTTATGATTGTTATGATTGTTATGAACTAAAGGGAGTCACAGGGGGTCCCACCTACTAGTTATTATTTATTTATGACCCTTATTATAATTATTACTCTTCCCCCTAACTAAAGTTAGTTGAGTCTTTTAATTAACTTGACTAATGAGTTGGTTCAACTACTTCAACCAATTCTAATTTGTTAAAAGAAAAAGGAAAGGGAGGAACAAGGGAGGGATAGAAGAAGAAGTATACTAAGGTTTTCTCTTTGAGTTTATGTTGAGATAGTTCAGTTTTAATTCATTCATTATTTATCACAAGACTAATTCTCTTTTATGGTAGTGGGGTCTTATTGTAGACAACAATATTCAGGGTTGAATCACATCATTCAGACACTTGTTTTTCAGAGGTGTTGATCTATCTTTGATAGTCTGTGTAGACTTGTTTGTTTGTGAATTAATTTTCATGAATGACAAAGGCTATTGTGCAGAGTCGAGTGGGCAACAATCTGTGGCAAGCTGATCCAACTTTTAGAGTTTAGTTTTGGTTTTCTGTCAAAGGTCCTTTTGTATGTTCCATCGGGGATGTCTAAGTTTGACTTTGGTCCAAAATTTATGCATGAGATTTTGTAAATAAAATGACTCTTTGGTGAACTTGAATGAAATAAAGGATTTCTTTATGTCTCATTTGTCTTGATTATCATCTTGGTGATTTTTCTTCTATCTTTAGATTTATTTCAACAACTGATATGTTCAGAAAATTACATAAAAAGTGAATTTCCAGCAAGGTTTTTGTTGATAAAAGACTAGCCTAAGCACCTATAATTAATACTTGTGAGTTAGGATGTTATTTTTGTTGGCTATAAACATAGGGTGATATTCCCGTCTATTTTTCTTTAGCCAAGAAGGATCTGAAAATGCTTGAGTAAGATCATTTCATATCTTTTCCTCAACAATGACGTCACCCTCCTTTTGAGCAACTTTTGGCACTTTTTGGCAAGTCGTTGAGGTTGGATAAGGGACGTTGGGCTTCCAAAAGACATCTTCCAAGGTGTTAGGACCTCTCTCCACTAAATTAAGGTGCCATTCCTCTTCAAAGTGCCAAGTTGGGTCCTGCAAAGACAAATGGATACACCCTCCAAGGATCTCAAGTCAAGGCATCATGATGAGTAAATGAAAGCAATAAAAGAGCCATATAAGAAAGTATATCCAAACTACCTCATTAAAATAAACTAATTCTCAAATATACTATCCAATTTGCTAAGTTTAGGTATGGGAAGGTTGACAAAATGACCTACTAGGTGAATCGTACCTCAAGTCTAGGGGTGTTTCCCAAGGGGACCTCCTTCTATGTCATGTGGATGATGTGTTACGGATGAGGGGAAGACTTTTGGGCATGGGGTTCATGACATACAAGGGGTTGTAGTGTATCACTTATGGGTTCCTTTGTAGATGGTGTGTTGCACCTTTGTTTTCAATTCAACCTTTTTCCAAGCCCATTTGTTGCATTTTATTATTTTTAGGATGCTTCCAGGTTGAAGCCAAGGTGGGGATTCTATCTAAGCATGAAATATTGTGCCCATCTTGACTCTACCCTGGTCACATCATGATTCCCCAAGTTGGAAACATGTGTGGGGATTCTACCTAAGCAATAAAAATAGTTCCCACACATGCTCCTCCCTGGTTGGCATTTCACTATCAGTCATCATTTTAGGGGTCCCATTAGTTTTTTATGAGAGACATTTCATTTTCCTCGGGATCCCTGGGTGAGCATATAGAAGGTTAATGGTTTGAATTTTGTATTTTTTCCAGACACAAGCCTTTGGGCCATCAACCCCTTCTTCCCATGAAGTGAGGGACAACCCCTTCTTGGGTCAATACGCCTGAAAACCCCAAAAGGTGAGGAGATGAGGGGATGAAGTGTGGAATGTGACAAGTATGGTCGGGAATAGAATGATGACTCATCAAAAGGACCTCTCAGTAGCATACCTATCCCTAAGGGTGACCCACTTACTAGGGTGTAATGTCAACCACCAAGGTGAAACATGACAAAGAGCATAATGTCAAAGCAAATGTCACATAATCAAAAGTAGTAATAGATGAAATAAAATCAAATGCCTCAAATATTGAAATGACACTCACCATAATACTTGACTTGTACCTCATGGAGAAAGACCCAATGTATTCTAGAGGCCAACTAATGTGGTGGATACCATCGTGACGATCCTAGTGTTGTGGTGGTTAGGTGGGTATCTATCTATGCAAGTGGACACTGCTGGTCATTTTGTCTCTTGGTACTCCATGTATGAAACTTGAGGGTCTCGAGACAACATCTCCTTAGTTATCCCACAAAATGGGGATGAAAACCCTTGGTTTTGGGGAAAAGTAGGCCTTTTTGTTATTCCATTGTTTCCCTTTTTCAATCCTACCGCTATGTTTATATCAAAAATACCCATTTGGGTTCAACACCAAAATTTCCCCTTTAATTTTTGTATTTATTAACTTTTAAAGATGTTGGCAATACTTTGTGAAATTACATAAACATATATCAAGAGTGGGTTCAATTGGACTTTCACACATATGCTAGAATATGTGTTGAGATTGACATTACCTAGGTTCTCCCAAACAAGATGCTCTTATAGTGGGATAATTTTAGATGGGTTCAAGTTCTAGATTATAAGAATATTGATTTTTGATGTGACTCTATCAACAAAAAAGGCATCTCCAGGATTCTTGTCCTCAAACACGTGCCTACTCCAAAATGAACAAAAGACATAAATCTAAACCAAAACATTGACAAGCATGTGAAAAATTGTATCCAAAGGTGTTGAATCCTTTTCCTTTTGGGAAGGAATCAACATTGAGGGCAATATTCAAGGAACTCAAAGAGTGCCCTTAACGTTGAGCCCTTCCCAAAAGGAAAAGGCTTCAACATTTGGGTGACTCCATTGGTGACAAGATGTCGCATGGAGACTCATTACAAATTCACTTACAAGTTGGCTTAGAAGATAAATGTAGCATATTAAATCAATGTTTTAATATTACTCTAAAAACAACTCAAGACTGCACTAACCTTGTGCATTCTTGGAACGTGCTTGGACAAGAAGAAAATCAGGTGGTAGGGAAAGCACCTCAAATTTATTGGAAATAATCGCCTAGTGGTAACGATTTAGGTGAATCTATAAGACATTATGCTATGTTGGGCACCCTAGAGAAATTTCAAGGAAATTCTCATTAAGAGAAAACAAAGAACTCTTGAACAAAATCGAGAACTTATAGTTGAGGGTGAAATTTCTACAGTGAAGAATTTTTTGAGATCATCTCCCTTCTGATCCCCATATTTTTCGCCACCTGATAGTCCAGAAGAGGACAAGAGATTGAAATGGTAGACATATAAATACCAGAGTGTGAGCAGCCACACGACAAAGAGTAGCAACGAAATCCAAAAATAAGGTCAAGGATGAGCCCTTTGGATTTTAGGGGACAACAACAACGGGTACAAACCTTACTTCAAGGGTGTCTTCCCATATTCAATGGTGATGGTTCAAGAAATCCTAAAAGGTATATGGATCAATTTTTGGCAATGTGTGACATGCATTTCATAAATCATGGTGATGTTTTAGTGAGGGCATTCCTTCAAAATTTGGTTGTTTTGGCCTCATATTGGTCCCGGTCCTTGCTAGTTGGCTCTATAACTTGTTTTGATGACCTTGAGGATATGTTTTTAACCGAATACAGCCAACCAATCAATTATCATACCCTCCTTACTCAATTCACTCAAATTCACCTTGAAAGGGTGAATGAATCATGGATTTCAACCTCGAGTATTTTAGAACTCTAGAATGAATACCTAAAGGCCAATACATAAATGATTTGATGTTTTCTCAGATGATACAATAATGTTATTCCCTCTAATGTGAACTATGGACTAGAAGTTGCTCGTATAAACACATTGGAACAATCCATGAGAAAGGCTTATGAAATGGAAGAAGAAATGCTTAAAAGTAACGTTGATCTTGATATCATATTAGGATGAGTTCAAAGACATATGGCTAGGATATCAATCCTAGGACATGGACCATATATATATTATCAACCCCTGGAAGACAAAGGTGTGGGTAGAGGAATTTTCCATGGATAACCTCCCCATATACGGAATGCCTCGGGGACTGGTAAGGCATCTCACAACAAACATGATACATAGCTTGGGAAGTTGAACCAAATCGTCTAGCAACTCCAAAATGAAGTTATACAATTGAAAAGAGATGAAGATATGAGACCAAGGTCGCAATATCATATCGCGACAATCAATGCACTTAGACCCCGAAAGGGTTGGAAAATGGCCCTATAATGGTAGAGACCAATTTTTGTTCTAGACAAGTGTAGAATTCCCAACCCAACATTGCAATTCTCGATGATTATCGCAATAATGAGTACCTACTTGAAGACGGTGAGTGTATTGACCAATGACCCAAAGATGATGGCGCTACATCTAAATTGTTGAACAATGGACTCCACTCAATGGGATGATTTGATTATGCCTACCCATGAGAAGGAATTTATTGATAAAGATGTGTACTTTGATATTGATGTGGATGTAGATTGTAAACAAAACATTTTTCAAACTAGATCTCAGACACTTAAATTTAAGCCCAAGATTCTTGTTTCTTCTCAATAAGTTAAATCAAAAGGAGCTCTAATTGATCCTAACACTACTGAACAAACCTCAAATCCAAATCAAATAGCACCAAGGAAACATGAGATCCGACACTTTGTAACTGAGTCCGAGAGGAATCAAAATGCCTGACACCCACTGTACCCACCATCACAAATGCCATATAATATTGTTGACAATCTTAATAAAGAGAAAATTACCTTGGCAGAGGGAAAATGTTCTTTGACCACTTAATGCAGGGATGAAAAATAGACCAAGGGTGGAGGCCTTCACTAGTAATGACTATTACCAATGACTTCCATCATTATGAAAGAATGCCAGAAATGACCCTCCATTTTTCATCTCTTTGGAGACTGGTGAGCTCATTTTGTACAATTGTATGATTGATAGTGGTCCATGAATAACATAATTCCACTCTTGACCATGGATGTGATGGGTTTTGTAGTGTACTATGTACTATGAAGCTGGTGAATGGATTTATGATATAGATTCAAAAGAAGGTCCTAACTTACGGAGAAATTAAATACTTTTGTGCTTGAATAAGTATCACCACATATATTCACATAGTATTTATCATTACAATAGTAGATTTTCCAGCTGCATATTGAGTACTCCTTGGGAGTGATTGGTGTTTTCCATTAGGAGGATACATTATGAATGATGGGAGTTTCATGATGTTACCCACGAAGGATGGAGGTTTAACTAATATTTCTGGAGAACCAAAGAAATTGGTCTACTTTGAAAAGAAACAAGTTGAGGGATTAAAGCATTGCATTGATGTAGGATTGAGGAGTTATGCAATTCTCAACAATGAATATATCTGCACATAGGAAGATTGATAGGTGTGCCTCCCTTTTGAAGGAGTTTTGGAAATGGACTTTGATGGAGCTTGTGTTAAATCAAGATCGAGTGCAGGCATAGTGTTGGAAATCCCAGCAAGAGAAGTATATCCTTACTCATTCAAAATACAATTTGGATGTATAAACAATGTGATGGAGTACAAAGCCTAAGTGCAAGGAATTTTTTTAGATCAAGAGATGAAAGTCCAATACCTTATTGTGATGGGATACTCTGGGCTCATCATCAATTAGGTAGAAATAAAGTGACATTGTCAAAAATGGATGATTGAAAGCATACATCCAAAGGGTGTGGGAACATTTGCAAAATTTCAATTCATTTAACATAAGATGTGTTCCTAGAGATGAGAATTATCAAGTTGAATCTTTGGCATTATCGACTTCCCTTTTTAACCTTCACCCTTCCTTGCCAAATGGTTCTTTCTGGGTTGAGTTGGTTTATTATCGTTCCATCCCAGACAATGAAAGATTATGGCAAGTTTTCCACAATGATGAGAATATCCTCAACTTCCTGAAAATAACAAAAGGAATCAAAGAAGATAGTATGAATAATTATAGTTTGGAGCCTCGGCCAGGGAATACCAAAAAGGATAGTTATGATAAATAGGGAGTGTTTGAGAAATTATGGTAATTTTTCCACAATGATGAACATATCCTCAACTTCTTAACGATAAAAAAATGAATCGAAGAAGATAGTGTGAAGAATTTTAATATGGAGCCTCATTTAGGGAATACCAAAAAGATTGCTTATGATAAACAAGGAGTGTTGAACCTCAAAGGAAATACTCGCCTGAGGGGTTTGATTATGTTGGAATCAATATTCACCAAGGATGATGGAGTATGAAGAGGGAAACTCGAGGAGGATCCATTCCCTAGGAAAGGTCCAAGAGATGAACAAGGTTAACATCGACACTCTTGAGAATCCCAAATTCCCAAATCTCAGTGATGATTGTATTGAAACATAGTTGTGACAATTCACTCAACTTTCTAAAGAATTCAAAGATGTGTTTTCATAAGTGTATGTTGAACTAAAGGAGTAATACCAAGGCATTATACAACACACCAACTTGTTGACAAAAGGGGGAAATACCTATAGTACACAATCCAAGAAAAATAAATCCAAAATTGAAGATGCTCATTAAAATCGAACTTGAAAAACTCCTAAAAGCAAGGATCATAATATCCATCAAGCGTTCAGAATGGATTAGAATGGATTGCTAATCAAAAAGTAGTGCCAAAAAAAAGGGGAAATTTGACTTTATGTGGACTTCTGGGACTTGAACCAAGCCTCCCTCAAAGATAATTACCCCCTCCCTAATATGAAAATGTTGCTACAACAAGGGTGGCATGAATGGGGGGGAGTCTCCATGATCCCAGAGGAACAACAATTTTATCAT
>SNQJ01S0003656.1:221716-246593 GCA_010110895.2 Picea sitchensis | reverse complement strand
TGGATCTAGAACAAAATAGGACTGGACATGACTCTTTCCCTAAGTTTTGACCATTGAATTAGCTAGTAGGAAGGAACAAGTAACATACCTTTATATCGCTTCCTAGGGTCTCCATTTCTCCCGCTTCACTCCGGTGCTCTCATGAGGTCAAGACCAAGACAACACAAATCAACCAAGGTGAAGATAGAAAAATATATTCAACTGTCAACTTATGTATATGATCAAGGAATTACACAATAAAGTGCGAATAGCTTTATGGGAAAGGGACATGCCACTATATTATATTGATTGAAAGTAAAGATTACAACCTAATCGCCTTGATGTTGCAAGCTTCCTTTCGATGGCTCTTAGCTCCAACACACACACTTGCTCAATCCTTGTATGAAGAAGATCAAAAACCTCTTTATAGACTTTGCTAGAGTCTCCAAGCTACTGTTCAAGCTAAGTCCTTCACACAATTCTTTCACCAATTCTCCAATGAATCTTGCTTAACCTTTTCCATGAGAATTCCATCAATATATTTGAGAGCATGAGATGGTTACTTAGATAAGAATGATCCCACAATATCAGGGAATCCAGTACAAGGATAACCATTCAAATTCCAACCCATTCTTCTAGAAGATTCCCTTCTAGAACCATCAAGAATTCATCTTTTTCCATGCTTTAGAGAAGGTTCTCACCCTAGCTATTCAACACAGTGCAAGAAGTTCGCACCCCAGCTTAAGGCAGCCTGCGAGAATCAAGCATTCTCGCATCCTGGGATACTAGCAGCCTACGAACTCTCTTCAAAAATGAGTTTTCAGGGAAGAGATGAACATAACTTTTCTTAGGAGAAAGCTCTAATGAGAAGCCTGAGTACACAATCATCAATACATCATCATGATGACCAAAATCATGGGTAACAAAATTCCCCCCAAAGTATGAGGCCGGAACCAGTGACAGCCGAAAGACTTTGTAAGCTGCATGTGTGTGTCAGAAACCAGGAGCACACCTAATCAGAAACCTGCAAACACCCAAGCATCTGCAGAATATCATATATATCAATTCTGAGGTAGGCATTCCCATACTCAGATCACAGATGGATGATAATTGTAGACATGGGTCATGGCCACCAATCATACACTGTGGATCCATACCATCAAAATATAGCATAGCCACCAAGAATACACTGTGGATCTATGCAAGAAATTTCAAATTAAGACGACATAGCCATGAAACATACACAGTGGATCTATGTGTCGTAAGTTATACATACTCCATCGCAACCTGGACAAAGAGATGATATCCAGGGTCTTCAATCTCGTCGCCCAAAAGTATGAATCTAACCATGTGATTACATGTGTTGAAGTCGAACATGGAAGAAACCACTTGATTATTGGTCATTGATGAAACCGTTAACAAGTGCGAGGGAAATCACCATTGATGTCAATGACTCCCAAGGTACTCTAGTACAATCCATCGAGTGTGAATGAATAATTTGAAGTCGAACAACTGATGGAATCTTTCGATCAGGAGTCAATGATGTAAACCCACTGTCAAAAGCGAGGAAACCTGCCATTGAGGCATGCAAGCTCCAAGGTACCAAAGAATTTCTAAGTCTTGATTCCGGATAATGAGCTGAATTCGACAGAACAAAACTCGTCACAGGAGGGCCTTGATGTATCCCCCATCAATGACAGGAAATGAGTAACCGATTTTGAAGGTGAAGAAGAGTATGATGTAAATTGAACTGGACACGGGGAAGGCTGACACAGAGAAAATGAACAACTGCAGATAGCCGACTCAACAGAGGTTTCAGATGAACTTCTCTTGAACATATGAACGACATGACCAATGATTTGGCAGTATTGACTCAAAGACGACACCGGGAATGACCTTGTAGCAAATTGACTGAGAGATAAATGGATTTCCCAAACCGGCTTCAAATATAATGAATGGGGGGTGTCATGTTCAAGAGCGACACTTACTGCCAATCAATACGAAGATGATAACATATCCCTTTCCCAAATTTTCCCCCACCATTTCTGGCGAGTACCTCTTTATTTTTATGCAAGCTTGAGGAGGATAACGTATGCTTGTTGATATAATCTTATCCTTCGGATAAGTCCTTCGGAGTATGTTTAACGAACCCTAAGAAGGAGTGGTTTGGTCCCATGACGGGTCTGTCAATGTTTATTTAACAAGTCCAGAGATAGAAAAATCGAAGGTTTTTCATGATTATAGAGTTTGGAAAAACACTTAAAAGAGAACTCTCTCAGTTCCTTTTTCGTAAAATAGTCTGATGAGACCAAAAAAGAGATAAAGTATTGCTCACCAGATGCTTTCTCCGGATACTTTATCGAGCGTGAAAATAGCAAGGTCGCTCATCCATCTTTTCATGTTTAAAGAGTCTGAAAAGAGCTTAAAGAGGACTCCAGGGGGGTTCCTTTTTTGTATAACCTTGTTGAGCCCGAAAAATTGATAAAACTATGCTCGATCGCGTTCTCATGTATTTTTTAGCGCAAGAACAGACAAAGACCACACTTGAGGTTTTAAACAAAAACCATAAAAACAATCAAAACATGTGATGACAAAGAAAAAATACATCCGCATCCTTGTACATGAACATCGAAGTTGTTACACCTACAAAAGTTACACTCAAAAGGACATTAGGGATTAGGGTTTAATAGATAAATAATCATAAAAAACCAAATAACATGGTAAAAACAAATATAAAGGAGTAAAAACTATTTTTACCATATCATTTTCACTTTTCCACTATTTGAGCTCAAAAACCCCTCTTTTACCCTCGAAGTTCGGTGTCAGATTGCGGGAGTTACGAGCATCCATTCGGTAAGCCATCAGCGATAGTGAGGTAGGCTCTTTGTCTTCTACTCTTTCATGGTTTAATTTTTCATTTTCATTAGTTAAAATTCATTGTTTGAGTTGATTTCATGAGCCCTACTTGCGCTCAGCCATTCTCGCAGGTGGGCTACACGGGACCTGCGAGAATGGGTGATTCTCGTAGGTGAGCCCATAGAAGCCTGTGAGGTTCTCGCACTATGCCCAAAGGGCACCTGCAAGAACCACAAATAACAAAAGTTTTTTTTAATTTTACTCAATAAAAAGGAACCAAATCATGAATAGAGTTGCTAATCCTCTTTTTGTGCTTCTTATGTAGGTAATTGGCCATCAAAATTGTTCTTGAATGGCACAAAAGGGAGCATGAAGAAGACAATGCTATTGCCAAAAATCATCCACCTACTATTGTTGCTTTGAGAAATTGTGTCCTTCTAAAGTATTTTCATATACCGGGAATGAGGGCCCAAGTCAGGTTATTAGAGTACCTTGTGTGTATGTGGGATCCCGATCAGCAGGTATTTCATGTGGGGGTTCACACACTATCCTTAGATATTGAGGACATTTATTTCTTGACTGGATTGTCATGGCGGGGGTACCATGTGAGCCTAACTGGTAGCAGAGGTGGTAGGCTGCCCATGAGTGAGTATTGTCATTTACACTATGTTCCCAGGCATAGAGGAAGAAGGGAAAAGTAGTTATTTGGGGGGTATGGGATTTGACCCTCCATACTATCTTATTCACCATAGCTCGGATGGATGGGAGCTCCTCTCCTCACATGGCGCTACAGAGTTACTTCCAGTATGCTATTGAGTGTACTGAACCTCAGGTTTTTAACTGGGCAGATGTTGTGCTTCGTAGCATAAAAAGACAGTTGACCAAATGCAGACGAGGCAACCTGAAGCAATTTGGGTACAGATCTTTGTTGGTGTCCTTATTTCTTAAGAAGGTTCCATTACTAAGACTGTAGGTTGAGTGGAATTTACCGGCTCCCAGGGATCCAAGAATGATGAGATGGTGGCAGCTTATGGCATGGCACGTAGCTGGACCGATCATCAAGTATGATGATACCTTCTCCGACTGGCTTCAACCACAGATGTTGATGGTTGACGATTACACTTATGTCGGGTTGGATTTCCGAGGAGATCCAGACTTAGTGCTGCTAGAGGATGCTCAGTGGGGGGAACTTGGTAAGAAGTACACACATTCTTTTCTTTTTTTTTAAATGTTTTTTGTGAATTTTATCATATTCAAATGTTTTTGTGTTTTATATGTTCGTCCAAAGACTAAATACAAAATCGTTGTTGATGAAACAGATGTTGGACCTTACCGACCTCCTGGTACTTCTCCCATTCAGCGGCAAGGAGAGGTGGTGCCAGTGCCACAATGGGAAGCCGGGGATTATCAGGCAATGGAACAAAACCTAGAGGGCTTGACTACAGATTCCAGATATGCCTCTTGGAGAGGTTCCACAACGCGATCAGTGTCATACAGTAGGAGTGTCAGAGGCCATGATTCAACTGCTCCATAGAGTTGCCCAGGCAGTCGTGTGTTACCGTGAACGTCATCCGTGACGTCACTATGAGCTTCATATTTTGACATTTTGGTCTTCAGACAAACTTTTTGTAAAAAACTCTTTTGATCGTTATATATACAGACGGCTTCTACCGATTTACCTTGTATTGTGTGAAAATTGATGTGATTGATTTATAAGTGATCCAAATGTCTGTCTAATACATAGTTAGCCAATGCATCTGTTAATGTATTTAGACATCTAGGAATATGTTGATATTCAATGTAATCAAAATAACATTCCAAGAGGTGAATTTTCAAATACACCTGTAACAAAGTAGGACTACGAATAGTGTAGACATTACTTAACTGTAGTACTACTAGCTGTGAATCGAGTCGCACAACCAAATGACGGATTCCAAGCGAGATAGAATCAACCAATAATTCAATAACAGCGCTATACTCTGCAATGTTGTTGGTCGCACGGCCGAGACACACACCTCGTAAGGAGACAAGTTCGTTTGTAGGGGCGTAAATTGCCCATGCAGTGGAAGCAAGGTACTGAGTACTATGGCTAGCACCATCAGCGAAGCCAATATAGGGTAGCGAAGACTCTGACATATGGAAATCAAACACAATGTCACATAAGGGTAGAGACCAGATAACGACAAAAGCAAGCTATAGTAACACAAAAGAAGTATGATACAATAAAAATACAAGTACTCGTGAACAGATGATTTTATGCATAGTACTTCTTCAAGTACAACCCATTCCTGGGTTCACTCAAAGGGACACCATCGTAATCTACTAACTCATAAGCTCATTTTTCCAAAACTCATCGAACGATATAAGGACCTCACCACATGGCTTCTAATTTTCCATCTCCTAGCATATCTCGATCTTGATCATAGAGGAGAATGAGATCTCCTTTGGAGAAAATGCGAGGCTTGACCTATTTGTCGTATTGGGCCTTGACACGTTTCTTCTGAGCTTCTATAACTAGGGTAGCATCGTGTCGAGTTTCATCTAATTGCATTAGATACAATAGACATTATTACTCAGCAGAAGTGTTTGGTAGGAGTTCAACAGCTAGATTTAAAAAGGGTATCTCACATTCAATCGGGAGAATAGCTTCCACACCATAGACTAACCGGAAAGGTGTAAACCCAGTAGAAGACTTGACAGATGTCCGATAAGCCCACAATGTCGAAAACAACATTGTGTGCCAACTTGTTTTGTGAATCCCTATCATTCGTCGGAGCATAGTTATGAGAAATTTGTTAGTTGCTTCAACCTGGCCGTTGGCTTGTGGGTAATAGGGCATTGAGTTATCATGGCAAAGACCCAACTTTTCAGTAAGTTCGGACATCATGAAGTTTCTGAAGTGGCTACCATGATCAGTGACGATAGCTTGGGGAACACCAAAACGAGCTATGACGTGATTAAAAATGAATAATGGTGCGGTATTTCCAGTGTTGTCAAATGTCGGCATCGCCTCGGCCCATTTCGTAAAGTAATCGACGTCTACAATGATGTAACCATGCCCCCCGGCCGAGTGAGGGTGACATGTCATGAAATCGATGCACCATTTCGCAAAGGGACCAACTGAGACCACAGGGTGAAGAGGAGAAGGATGTGACCGTATTTTCTGATTATAGGTCTGGCAAGCATGGCATTTTTGAGTGGTGATTATGCAGTCGTTAAATAATGAAGGCCAAAAATACCCTGCTCGTAAGATCTTCTGGGCAGTAGCATACCTAGACATATGACCACCACATGCTCTAGAATGGTAGTCATTCAGAGCTTTCTCAACGTCGTCGAATGTTAGGCAATGTCAAAAAATAGAGTCAATCCCCCGACGATAAAGAGTATCTCCGAGGATAATGTATTGACGAGATTGATAGTGTATGCGACGTCGGTCAGTACTAGACAAAGTTGGCCGGAAAGTCTGGGTTTGGAGATATATAATGATATATCCATACCAAAGATCATCAATGCTGATAAGGAAAAGAGATTCATCGGGTAATGAATTTGCTGCTACTGTTTCCATTACAGAATGGGGAAAGTCGCATATCAACTTAGCAAAAACTAAGGACTTCTTGGACTTGGCGCATTCGAATTTCAATTCAAACTCCTGGAGAATCAAAATCCACTTGGATTATTTTCCCCCTAGCAATTGACATGTCAGAATGTGTTGCATAGGGTTGCAATGAGAAATCACCATAGTCTTGTGCAATAGGATATAGTGCTGGAAGCGTTGGACGGCTTGAACAGCAGCCAAGCCCAGTTTTTCGACATGTAAATACTTGATTTCAGTAGGTGTGATACTTCGACTCAAGTAGTAGATAACATGTTCATCATTAGCATCATCCTATTGGATGAGAACCATACCAATGGTGTACACCGAGGCAGCAAGATAAAGGAAATAATCACGACTGTAATCGGGGGGAAAGAGAAGCGGAGCACATGTTAGGGACAATTTCAAAGCTTCAAAATAATTGTTGGCGATGGTATCCTAGCCGAACTCTGAATCCGTTTTTAGGAGCTGCTTAAATCCACGAGTTATCTCGGCATAATTTGGTATAAAACGATGAAGAAAGTTTTCTTTCCCCTGCAAACTTTGCAACTGGAGAAGAGTAGAAGGAGGAGGGAGATTAAGGATCGCCTCAACCTTTAAAGGATCCACCTGGATCCCTTGACGCGAAATGATAAAACCTAGAAGGCGACCGGATTCCATGTAGAAAACGCACTTATGAGGATTCAAACGTATACGGTAGAACCGACAGCGAACGAAAATGGCTCGGAGATGGGTTGGGTGATCGACTCGACGCATTGAGTGAGTGGGTAAATCATCCAAATATGGTTGAACGATGTGCTTGATATCATGGAAAGAATAAGACATAGCGCGTTGAAAAGTTGCTCCAGCGTTCTTGAGACCGAAAGGAAGTTTCCAATAGGCAAAAGTACCCCAAGGACAAATGAAAGAAGTCTTATGTTGATCCTCGGGAACAATGTTGATTTGATTATACCCAGAGAAACCATCCATGAGAGAGAAGATTTCACTTCTGGCACAATCATCGACAATCTAATCGACGAAGGGGGTAGGAAAGTTGTCTTTAGGACAAGCTTTGTTGATATCCCTATAATCAACGCATATGCGAATTGTACCTTGTTTCTTGTCAATCGGGACAAGATTGGAAACCCAGTCTGTGAGAGCCACCGGATAAATAAAGCTAGCTTTAAGAAGTTTCTCAACTTCGAGCTTGATAGCAGCCACTTTACGTGGGTGAACTGGACGAAGGCGTTGTCGGACAGGTTTAGCGTCGAGGTATGTCTTTATCTCATGTATCACAATCTCAGGGTTGATACCTGGAATTTCTTCGTAGCTCCATGCGAAGATATCAAGAAACTCTTTGAAAATGGACGTGTAGGTGACGACTTCATCAGAAGAACACGAAGTTCCGATATGGACATTTTTTAAGGTGTCGCCGATTGAATGGCCTGATAGGCGGATTCGATCGGACTTAACGGCATTACGTCGTCGTAACGAAGATGATATCTAGGGTCAGGTACTATCCAGGGGTCGTGAGACACAGGAAGTTCGTGAGGCAAGGTGGAGATCATGTTGATGGAAGCAACAGACGAGCGTGGAACATCGGGCGGTGGAATGGGGAAAGTACCCATTAATGAAGAGTCCTTAAGAAGGCCTACACCGACGTTCTCATAACCCAGTGGAGTTTTAGCGATAAACGGTATGTTTCCAGTATGGGTATCGTAATTTAAGAAGGCTAGTTGGTCGACGGTGACAACCTTAACTTGATGTGGGAAACGTACCACATGGAAAAGGGTCGACACAATTGCGCGCATGGAATCGATCCAACTGCGGCCAATCAGAAGATTATAATCAAGGGGAATGTCAAAGACTTCCACTTCGACATGGACTGTTTTGCCTTCTAACGTGATGGGCAACGAAGGAAGAACACCGTAGGGCTTAAAACCGGAGCCGTTGAAGGCTTTAAGAGTATTATGGGATTCATTCAAAGAAGGAGAGCCAATAGCTTTCCAGCAAGCAAGAGACATAACACATGTCGAGGCACCCTCGTTGATAATGATTCGGCAAATGTTTTTTTCAAAGACAATCACTTGGATCTGGAATGCAAGTTGAGGGGGTAACCTTGGAATGTGATATTCCAAGTCAAAGATTATTAAATTCATATTCGTCGGATCGATTCCACCGATAGCTTTCAACAGTGCCTTCCATTGTGTGGGACAAGTTTGAAGGACTTCAAGGGCTGACATTGCAGAAGGTGCTTGGGCCAGATCTTCAACAACATTGTAGTTCTGGGCTACATGAGCATGAGGATTGAAAGCTGATTTCTGAACGACGCCCTTTGGGGGGGTCGCAGAACTGCGTCGAGGCTCAGTCGTTCGAGATGAAGAGGATCGTTGGTAGTTGGAGTCACAGGAGAGGGTTGTACCAAGGAAGGAGGTAGATCATCAACCTTCTGTTTAGAGGGAGAATAATCTTTGGCTCGAGTAGTGAGTGCGACGTTGCTCTGCTTAGAATCACCAGTACACATCAAAACATAGGATGTAGTGGAAGAGGAGGGTTGGTCATGAATGACCAACTGAGCCTGTTGTTGAGACGGGAAGGGTTGGGACAAAACAGTTGGTGCAGGTGGTTTTGGAGCTCCTTGAAGGAACTTAGTGACCTCGGCGCGTCGGGGACAATCCTTCATGTAGTGATCATCACCACAGATAAGACAAGGGTATCGTGGTTTGCGCTTATCCCAATCGTCAACAGGGGTAGTTTTGGTTTTCTCCACTTGAGGATTATTTTTTCCCTCCTTATTCTTACCTCGCCCCTTTTTAGATTTGTTTTTACCGGCGGGGGTATATTGGACGACATTTACCTCAGAAGTCTTGCCGGCGGGAGGGGCAGGAGACGGAGCATTTTGAACATTAGAAGAAGCAAGTTTGGGGTTTGTGCTTGAGGCGTAGTGTGGTTGGGCCTGGAAAGTGCCAATCACTTCGTCAGCTGCATGCGAGGTAGATGGAGTAGTTGAAGTTGTGGAAGTGGAAGGACGAGGTAAGTCAGGTAGTAAATCGTAAAGGGTCCCCGTTTGTGAGTAAACGAGGTCAAGATATTGAGCACGACTTATATCCTGCTCTTCTGTGACCACTCCACCCATGGCAATGTCACGACCGATTTCATTCACAAATGATTTGGTGAACCATTCTGCCAGCAACTGATCGGGGAGTTCGAGTTTAATAAGACATCATCTTCATCGCCACTCATGAATGTGATCAGATATATGAGTGGCCTTGTTCTATTTGAAAGAAGTCAAAATCTCAGTCCCCATGTCATAACGAATTGGTAACTGGCAGTGTGTGAGGAAAGCCATAGCTAGGGTGTTGAAGTCAGAGAAGAAGCCTCGTGGAAATTCGATATACCACTTCGCAGCAGAACCTGTGAGAGTTCTTTGAAAAAGACATAAACGAATAGAGTCATCCATCAACGAGTTGGATGAACACCATAGGTGAAAAGTCATAACATGATTGCTTGGGTCCACTCCCACTTTGCTATCGAATTTGGGAATGTCCGATGGTAGCTTGGCTAGGATAGTAGTCCAGTGGGGAGAGTGATGAATAGGATCATTTAAAATCCTTGACAAATCCGGAAGATCCAAAGTGGCTATGAAGGGTAACTGTCGATTCACCTGCGGGTACTGGTGGATTTGGGGAGGAAGCCCTATCGGAAAAATAGTAGGGCCATAAGCAGTCTGCATATAATGTGAAGACCCAGGCAGATTTGGTGGTGGTTGAAGAGGATAGTAGCTCATAGGATTGTACCCCGGAACAGAGGCTTGAGTTTGAGCATTCACCCCCCAAATGGATTGAACGAACCAGGATATGGTTGGACCACACTAGGGGGTATTACAGATGCAGCTAGAAACTGTTTCCCCCCAGTTGATTGAGGAGGATGTTGTATCAACTAATTCCAATACTGGGCCAAGGACGGAGGGATGTTTTTCCCATAAGGTGGGTTCGTTCCTCCCATCAAA
Organism: Picea sitchensis; assembly: GCA_010110895.2. Lineage (NCBI taxonomy): Eukaryota > Viridiplantae > Streptophyta > Pinopsida > Pinales > Pinaceae > Picea > Picea sitchensis. The sequence goes on along the minus strand of SNQJ01S0003656.1, from coordinate 236,178 downwards.
GGTGTTGTTCCAATTGGAGGTAGTGTTCCAATTTGGGGTTGTGTTTCAATTGGGATTTGTGTGCCAAAAGGAATTTGCCCACTGAAAGGGGGTTGAATCATAACACCTTGGTGAAATTGTCCACCAACCGAAATCTGGTAATTTGGAGTGAATGACGGAATAGCGCCACTAGGATTAAGACTGCCAGTGGAAGACAAAGATGGTCCTCCAAAAGGAAATTAAGGGAGTGTTGGAATAAAACAAGGAAGAGAGTGCCCTGAAGAAGAAGGACCACCAGGAGAGTTTGATGGGTTTTGCGTAGGAGTGTGAATGGAAGCATTCAACGCACGGTATCCAGGTGGTAGTGTCGGAGTGGCATTGGGCGTTCACAGTGTGTTGATAGGAGCAAGACTAACCATTGTAAACCTGGTTGGAACACTCGTAGTATCTGTAAGATGGGCCATTTCAACAGGGACGGTAAAGTGATAAGCAGTAGTCAATGGTACTGTCTCTGGACTAGAGATTCCAGAAATCACAGGTGGGTTAATTTCAGAAATCACAGGTGAACCTGGACCAAAAAGGTCCCGTTGGAAAAAACATGTAGACCAAAAAAGATCTTGGCCTTCTATGCCTGGAAAGGGTCCAATTGGTGATCCAGAAGACATAACAACTAATTCTCCGGAAGAATTCANGTCCTCTCGAGTATTAGTAATTTGGAAATTCTCTAGAGAGTCAATTCGTTCCACTTGTGGTGTGGTGATGACTGGGACTTCACTTTGCCGAGGAGAGCCCTCAGGTGTACTTGTAGGCAAGGGTTGAGAACCTTCCAGATGCTCTGGAGATAAACCCTGAATTCTACGTGAACGACGTGGAGGAGCTATTGTAAACGAGTGACAAACTTCACGAAGAAAATCGTATGGTCAACTTTGGTAAACAAACAGCACGCGCTAGTAAACAAAATCTAGGAAGAAACACCAAGCAAATAAGACCTTCTAATACCGAAGTCACTAGTTGGTGATGAAATCCAACGTCGCAACAACGAGACGAGAAGGGGCTGGGCTAGGGCGGAAAAGTTACGCTAACGACCTGCTTAACGAACTTACACCCTGGTGCAAGCTCCCACACATAATCGTGGGTATACCCTCCAAGGAGCCCGAGTGAGTTTGGTCAATGTCAATTCCAGGTACCGTGAAGACTTTCCCTTTCACAGTCACCTCATGTAAGAACCTATAAAGATAGGCCACTAGGGTTACCACCAACAATAATAAAGCCTGGGGGATAGTCGACAGTCCGATCCACACGCAAGGGCAGGGTATCTAGCCTGAAATCCACTCAAAAGGCTTCCACTCATCATTGTGGGTATACCTCCGAGTGATCCCCGTAATACATGCAATCTCTACACTGATATCAACAAAGAAGGGTGAGTAACTCTGCCAATATCAATGTGACCTCGTGCTTGACCCTTGTGTGAGAAAGGCTTCCCAGGACAAGATGTTGCAAATGGAATTCAACACTCCCTAACACAAGATGCTATGTGTGTTTTGTGCTTTGGAGAGTGTATGTCTCGTCCTATTCCAAAGCGCTAGCCTAGCTGAATGTTGGTGTAATAGAGCCTTAGAAAAAAGTTACTAGGTAAATTTTACAATTGCGCAGTGTTATTAAGAGTTGTTGTTTACTCAAAGGAAACGAAGATGAAACTTATGTTGTATGACTTTGACCCAACGATACATGGATGAGAATGAAAAATATATCAATTTTCGTTCAATGAATCCTATGTATGGGAGGGAAAGAGAAATGTTCCAGATCAAACTTTGAACTACAAGACACAATTTCCTTTAAAATGCAAATGCAACAAATCACGCATCAATAACAATTCTCTATTGTTTCTTTTTCAATAATTTCAACAATTGATTTTCAATGTTTTCGAAAACGAAAATGATTTTTTGAAAGAAAAACGTTTGTTCACTTTTCAAAAAGGACCCACACCATGATAGTGGGAGTACAGAAAATCAAAAACCAATGAACAAGCAATGATAAAAACCCAAACCACTCTTTCAATGAAAACAGAAATAAGAAGCAAACCAATCTAGTATTTTCAATCGCATAAGAAAAGTGATCTGTCAAATAATAAGCAAATGATAAAGACCAAGAAACTTCAACTTTCAACCGATCGTCGGTCCTTAACTAAACAAGCACACTCAGATTCTGAAATCAGAGAGTATAGCTATGCCAAGAAAATTCAGGAAATGAAAGTCAAGACAGAAGTGACAAGAAGAGCCTTTGAAATCCTAAGACTATTCATGCACGAAAATGAAGACAAGAAAGAAACTCTTATGAGGCACCTAGACTGATCTGGGTAGTTGAAGATGCCAAAACTCAAATCCAAAATTTTGAACAAATGAGTTCGCAGGCTGGCTATATTACACAGTGCGAGAATTAGTGATTCTCGCAGGTGGCCCTTGAGCAGAGTGCGAGAACCTCGCATTGAACCTAAAGGCAGGATGTGAACTCTATAGATTCTCGCAGGCTATTGTGAAGTGCAATGCAAGAATGTCTAAACTTAGTCAATTTTTTGGAAAATGAAAAAAAATTTATAGAGGCCTCTGGACCCAGAGGGTCTATCAGGGTATCATGAAGACTCAGAGATTGATATGAAAGGAGAAAAGTAAAACCAGAGAAAATGGCCACGAAAAAATACCAAAATCCACAAAGAAAATGGGATAGTATCCCCAATGGAGTCGCCAATTTTGTTATCGGACTAATCGGTAGGTGCGGACACTAACAGATCTCCCTAGATCCACCTGGATCTAGAACAAAACAGGACAGGACATGACTCTTTCCCTAAGTTTTGACCATTGAATTAGCTAGTAGGAAGGAACAAGTAGCATACCTTTATATCGCTTCCTAGGTTATTCGTTGCTCCCGCTTCGCTCTGGTGATCTCGTGAGGTCAAGACCAAGACAACACAAACCAACAAAAGTGAAGATAGCAAAATATATTCAATTGTCAACTTATGTGTATGATCAAGGAATTACACAATAAAGTGAGAATAGCTTTATGGGAAAGGGACATGCCACTATATTATATTGATTGAAAGTAAAGATTACAACTTGATCGCCTTGATGTCGCAAGATTCCTTTCGATGGCTCTTGGCTCCAACACACACACTTGCTCAATCCTTGTATGAAGAAGATCAAAAACCTCTTGATAGACTTTGCTAGAGTCTCCAAGCTACTGTTCAAGCTAATTCCTTCACACAATTCTTTCACCAATTCTCCAATGAATCTTTCTTAACCTTTTCCATGAGAATTCCATCAATATATAGGAGAGAATGAGATGGTTACTTAGATAAGAATGATCCCACAAGATCAGGGAATCCAGTACAAGGATAACCATTCGAATGCCAACCCATTCTTCTAGAACCATCGAGAATTCATCTTTTTCCATGCTTTAGAGAAGGTTCGCACCCTAGCTATTCAACACAGTGCGAGAAGTTCTCACCCCAGCTTAAGGCAGCATGCGAGAATCAAGCATTCTCGCATCCTGGGATACTAGCAGCCTGTGAACTCTCTTCAAAAATGAGTTTTCTGGGAAGAGATGAACATAATTTTTCTCATGAGAAAGTTCTAATGAGAATCCTGAGTACACAATCATCAATACATCATCATGATGACCAAAATCATGGGTAACAATGTGTGAACCATGTTTCTTTTCCTTTGTACCATAAGATACCTTAACTTCGGGACGAAGTTTCCTGAAGGGTGGGTGTATGTAACAACCCTAGTTGAAAATATGCTTAGGGATTATTAAGAAAAAATAATTAGGTGATTAATTGTCTTAACATGGTTTTAACTAAACAAAGATTGTCATAATAATATTAATTAAATATTTATTAGTTAATTAATTGTTATAATTTTGATTAATTAATTAATTAAATTAATTACCTATCACATTGAATGAACAAGGTAATAAATTTAATAGGGTTAATAAATTATATTGTTTAAATAAAGGATTACGTATACTGAGGGGATAAGGGGCATTAATAAACGGATAAGGAACATGAATAATTGGATAAGGGGCATTAACTATGTGGATAAGGTAATGAATGCAGAGATAAGGAAATAAATGAGGAGAGAGGGTGGTGAAGGAGGGATATGAGCGGAGGAGGTTTATGAAAGAAGGTTGGGATCATTCTACTTGTTTTGGGAGAGGATCATTTTTTTGGGAGGGTTCTCTTGGATTTGGCGAGGGGAGTTGAGTTATGTAGTCGGGAAGGATTAGTACAGGGGGCACCGGTTTGCTGGAGGTTTTGGGCACGGGGGCCAGGATATCCATATGGTATCCTGGAGCTAGGAAGTTGTCCTAGTTGGCAGGGTGGAAACTCGGTTTGGGCAGAGTTGGGCAGCGCATTAGGCAACAACAAAGCAGCGGACTGCACAACCAGGTCGATGGAGAAACTAGCATCAAGAAGAGGTAAAATTGTTTTATTCTATTATAAATTTTATTATTCATTGATAGATTGATATGCGTATATGTTGAATTTATAAGAAATTACTGAGTTTCATAAATCAAGTAGAAGTTATTGTTTTGTTTGTGGAATTAATTGATGTTAAATTAATAAGGTTACTATAGTTGTCTGGTTCTTTGTTCATACAAGTGAGGGTTTTGGCATGAACCTACAATGCTTTAGTCTTGAAGTAAGGTGTCAAAGGACAATTCCTTCCCAAAAACAAAAGATCTTATGAAAAAGAAAGGCAACTAAAAAAATAAGAATCTAAGGATCAGGGCCCGGAGCAGGGCGTCAAAGGACTCTTCCCTCCCCTGGACAAGAACAAAACACACCACAAGAAAGACCTAATACCTTTAAAGCCTGAAGAAAGGCGTCAAAAGACTCCTCCCTCCCCAGGGTAAAATCTAGGGTTTCAAAAAAAACACAAGGGTTTGAAAGAAATAAATCTTAACTCAGGATCTGGAGCAGGGCGTCAAAAGACTCCTCCCTCCCCAGGACAAGAGATTGACAAAAACGAAAAAGAATAAGTAAAAACAAGTAGAAATATCACCTACACTCAGGACCTGAAGCAGAGTGAGAAAACTCGTTCTCTCCCCAAGATGAGAGATTGACCCTATGGTTGGTCTGAATCGTTGTATTGCACCTTGTTAGCCTCCCCAGCAACGACGCCAAAATGTTGGGGTCCAGGTATGAATGATTTATTCACCATTTTCCTACATTAATTTATCAATCTGGGTGTATATCCTTTCAAGGCAATGCGCAAGGTATATGCAGGGGTAAGAGTACAATTCGTTTTGGCCAAGGGTTTACGATTTAAGATTCACAACATTATTGTCAACTGGATTAACTACAACTTCTGAAAGGTATTCATAAGAATCATACGCTGTAACAGCAAGCATAAGCTAAGAAATAACACTGTAACAGCAAGCATAAACTACTAAATAGCGTACTGTAATAGCAAGCATAAACTACTAAATAACACACTGTAATAGCAATCATAAAACTGATAAATAACACACACAGGAAGAAGAAGCACCTGATCAGAAGAGCAGGCCCATCTCTCTGATCAAGGTTGCGCTAGTTATAGAAAAGATGAAGATAGAAAAATAGGTAGTGCTTTATAAATCTAAAAAAGGTTATTACAATCTCAATGGGGACATCCCCAGTTACAGGAATAAACTGTCTTTTATACATCAAAAGGGGGAACAACCTCTTTCCCCAAAACATGGTAACCCTACCCTTAAAAATATACATTAGTTGGAGGGGCACCAGTACCAGATAGACAAGATCAACGAAATGCCCAAGATGGTTCATGGATCTGCGACTCCAGTTGTGCGGCCTCCTTTGGCTTGGTCGTTGCTATTCTCAAAACAATTGAACAACAGATCTGTCGCGAGATGTTGAGGCCTTGATTCCTGTTCTCCAAAAGCTGCGGTCAAACATCGTTTTAGTGCTGCGAATAGGAAAAACTCCGTGACTTCACTTCATTAATAAAATATTCCAATAGACAAGTTAGGGGTAATTACCTCATGGATTTAGCACAGTAAACATAGGTAAATAAGTGTAAAAAGGTCAAAAAGGTAATGGAAATGTAGCAGAAAGATAGCCCAATTTGGTGCCCAACAGATAGATCAGTCACGTGGGATAACCTGTGGAAATTAAAATACACCCATGGTAGTACCCCTCGGGACCTTATTTGTTTCACATGTACAAGGGAGGGATCGACCATTTGGAATTTAGCTTGGAGAAATAAAAATTGGGTTCAGGAACATAGTTTTTGGGAAATTAGGATTGGTCAAACTGTTAGAATCTAGGAGGATGCGTGGCAGAAAGAACCTAGGATGGAAAACCAGGATAGAGAAAGTATTAAACAAGAGTTGCTCGAGCAAGGAAAAATAAAAGTTTTTCAGTATTGGAAACAAAGGGACAATATACCAAAATGGAGAACTTGGGATATTATTCAAACTCAAGACAGAAATTAGGACTCCCAGTTGGTTAAATATATAGAAGAGGAGATAGGGAAAAGAAATATTATGATCTCTGATGAGGAGGACCAACTGCATTGGGGCAGGAAATGTGGCAGAGAATTCACCCTAAATGAATCCCATCACTATATCACGGGTCATTATCAGCGAAACATGGAACATCAATGGGAATGGCTTTGGAACCTCCTAACTGGACGAAGATAAAAAAAAAAAAATTAAATGGTTTATCCTAAACAATAAAATTCTAATGTGGGAGTACCTTGTTAAAAGAGGCATGCATGGACCCTCAATATGACACCTCTATGAATTTTAGGAGGAGACAACAAACCATCTACTGGAAGGGTGATCCTATACAGTGGAGGTTTGGGATTGGGTAGCTACATTTTACCGATAGACTGATAGAGTAAAGGGTGGTATCAGAGAAACTCTAGGGAACTAGAGGGAACACTACAGCGAAAATAAATAGGACAATATTCAAGAATGAATAGGAAGGACATAATTAGGACATAAGGTAATATGGAAGGAAATAAATAGGACAATATTCAAGAATGAAGACCTCCCTATCACCAAGTTGGTGGATTATATCAAAACCCAAGAAAAGGAGATATTTCTGAGCAGGAATGCCCCTCCTTCAATGAAAAACATGTCATCCCAAGACCTATGTGTTTTGCAATTGTTACAGCTGAAAGATCAGAGTTTCAACATACTTACTCATCGTGACCTGTAGATCCATAGTGAAGCCAAATCTTGGACTCTGCCTCAGGTAGTCTTCCTAAAACTTAATTTGGATGGAGCGTCAAAAGAAAATCCTAGAAAGGATAGCATGGGAGGAGTGATCAGAGACAGTGGTGGGAAAATATTTTTTCTTTATGCAGTGAGTGCTTGAAACACAAAAAATAATGTAGCAAAGTTTGGTGTGTTGGAACAGGGGCTAGATATATTGATAAGAGAATGACATGTCAATGTTATAGTTGAAGGAGACTTGGCTCTAGTAATAGGTACTTTGGGAATATTGTAGCATGGAACCAACATTGGCAAGATAATAAATCATTGGCACCTAGCTCAAATCCTTCAAAGAATTCAGAAGCACCTACAAGCTCTGTTCACAATTGATTTCAGGTGGGAAAGAAGGTCGAAAAATTATTTGGTGGATAAGGTATCCAACGAGGGAGTGAACAGTAAAGGAAATATGTTGGACAAGGCATGGACACAGATTCCAGTTGGACAACTTAGATGAGACTTCAAACACCTGGCAACACAAGATCATCATGGAAGCCACCGGGAAGACAGTCACATAGAATAAAACGAGTGCCACACAAGTCTAGAGTGGGACCCAAATGGGTTAAAGGAAACATACCACTTGGCTTTCAGACCTCATGCGACGATTTGATAGGAAGGGGATGGCAAGGCAAGTTGCAATACAATTCAAAAGAGAGTTTAAAGAGGGAATTTTGGGAGGCAGTTATGAATGAAGCCAAGAAAATCATAAGCAAAAGAGGTGAGAAAATATGGCGGACATTTCGGAGCAGAACTCATCCCCGAGGAACTGGATCATACCAAAAAAGGATATACACCATGCTTGCATCAGGGGAAGTGATAGGTGAAGATCCAAAGGAAGGATTATGGCATGAGGTGCCACACATGGTATTCATTGCAACTGTATTCACCACTTTAATGGAAGATCATTAAGAGATATCAGCAATCATGCAAGAGGTTGTTATAATCAGGTTTTTTTCTAGTTTAACCACACCTCACAGAGATCCATTTTTCACTTTGGTTCTCGTTCTAGTTTTATTTCGCTAAGGTGAAATTTTAGTGTTTTGATCCAAGAGAGAGATAGAGTACCAAAGAGAGGAGAGGATAGAAATATGTATCACATGAAATACTCTATAAGAAAAGGTAGTCCACTAGGGGACTCCAAACTAGAGAGTTCTCGAAAAAAGACTAGGATTGAGAACGCAACAAGGGATGTTGCTAGGAAGTATCAAGCCATAGTACCACAGAAAGGAAAATAATCTGTGGAAAATTGGGAGGAGGATATTAAGGTAGAACATGAGAGAAAATATAAAAACAATTTAGCTCAGGAGGTGGACTGGATTATTGATACAAGAACAACTTGCACCCGAGAGACCCTCTATCACAAAACTCTTGAGATGGTGTGGCATACAAAGATATTGATAAGAAAAGTAAATTCAAACTGAGAGGAAACCTGTATGGATTACCAGAGGGAGATGAATACCATAATGGAATATATCTAGTGGCACACTAGTGGGTTGGAGACCATAGTAAAGTTGTTGATAGAAATCGAAAAAAAAACAGTAGAGCAAGCAAGAGAGACTGGCAGCACAGTTACACATGTACCTAAGGTATGTCCACCATATGGATATAAAATCTGTGGAGGGACATGGTACACCAGCTAATATCTAAAAGGTTTGGGTGGCGTCCCCCAAGGAGGACAGAAAAATCAAGTTGGAGGAGCAGTGGATAATCCACGGGTTCTCTAGTTTTTGTTTTAAGCACCTAGATCATGAAACTCTAACCAAGTGTTAGTAGTTGTAGTCAGTCTAGTTCCAGTAGTATTTTAGAAGGGTTTTTCTTTTCTCTTATGTATGTAAGGCAGTAATTATTCTATTTTCAAAAGCTCTAGTTTAGTTTCCAAAGAATAGCGGACTCAAATGTCTCTAGTTTCTAGAAAAACTTGGCAAAAATAGTGATGGTTTATTGTTGGTCTAGTTTCCTTTTTTGGTAGACCAGTGGCCCTTTTTGTATGATATTTTGAATCAGTAATATAGAATCCTATACTAACTTATAAAAAAAAAGAATATAAGGAGTTTTTTTAATGGAAAAAAATATAGCTTTTAAGAGTGAGGAAACAAGAAATTCTAATAGAGTATAACTACTACTATAATATTTAAAAGAGAACAAACTACATCTAGTGGATATGATCCTAATCAATCCCTATATAAGGAAGTATTTTAAGTACAAATATATTATCACATCTTGTTTCCTACACTACTCATAAATAATTTATTTGTTTATTTTAAGAAGTATAGACATGCAAAGTCATTTTGTGAGAAATGATGTATTACAAGGGGATATATATCCAACACTATTTAGAAATGAGAAGTTTAATTGGCACATGTGTAAATCCATTTTAAATGAAAGGCTTTCGTTTGTTTTTGTAGATCCAACATTAGTTTTTCGTTCATAATGTTTTTGGCTAAAAACTATAGCAACCACTACACTAGAATTGTAAAGGAATAAGCATTCATTTATGCAATCTTATTGAAGTTACGTAAAATTATATAGAAGTATAAAACTATAAAGAATGTAAATATGTATATTAGTCCTTTGCAATGCAAGGATAGGTTGCAAGAATGAATAGAAACCTTAAGTTATGGATACCAAACCTAAAATTCAAAACAATGGTTCTATGAAGCGCCTTGACTTTTGAAGTGGGTATGCCTTGGATTTAAATGTAGGTGTCTATGTTGGATTTACTAATTGTCTCCAATTTCATCCTATATGATCTATTGCCTATAATTTTTATAGGACTTACTAACTGTCTATGATCTATGATTTACTAATTGTATCCAATATAGGCCTTCTATATAATTTTTATACTTCAAAATGTTTTCATCATGAAGCTCTTCTCCAAATCAAGGAAACAATTTAATGTTGTAATTGATGGGAAATTTTTTGAGAGAATTAAAGAAACTCTCATTCAAAGAAATCCTTTGTCATCAAGAAACCCAATGAAACCGATAAGGTGGTGTTCTTCCCATGTTAATGACGAGAGAGAATATTTCCCATTAACTAAGAGGAAAAGATCATCGTTTGAACCTATGGATCCATTAAGACACCATGATTATAATAACCTACTTCCTCCACCTAATTTTGACATTGGTACCTATTAGAGAATATGGGTTGTGGCGAAGAGGAGAAATCTTGTTAATTTGGATGTCCTAGAGAGCATGTAGTGCATTGTTGTCCATGAGATGAACATGAAGGTTTTATTTTCACACTTTTTTCTGTATTGTTTCAAAATTTCAACATTGCTTAATACCGTGGCCTCGTAAAATTTTATTACAAAAGTATATTTTATGCCCTTTTCATTATATAAGGAACCTGTAGGATTATGTAATGCATAAAAATTTGGTTGAAGTGTGTGTAACACACATTGTAGAGGTGTCAATACAATTTTTTTTACCTTGTCAATTTGTATTGTGTTTGATTCCCTTGGGGTCATTCCTTGTGCATACACAATTGTCCTTAGTTTATACATTTATAGAACCAAGGCTTCATTCACCTACTAAAATATTGTTTCTAACATATAATTGCATCTTTGGCTAATTTGCACAAGTGGTAGGAATTGGTTTTTGACACCTCAATCATCAAGGGGAATTGGTGTAGCATGGTTCCCTCTTTCTTATTTTGATTTCTGAAAATTTCTCATGAGAAAAGAGTCATTATTGTAGTTCTAGTAACTTGAAATTTCATCCCATGGTGGACCCATCATCCCACATCTAGACTTGTAAGACTTATATGGAACCAAAATATTTGAAACTGCTCCAATCACTTGAGTTGTACTTTATCGGCCACACCCACTTTCCTTATGTTTTGTTTGTGTATTATGAAATGTAAATATAGGAAATGAAGAACCCTTCGAGTGGTGATCTATTTAAATTTAGGTAACTCTACCCATTTATTTAAGGTTGGTTCAATAGATATATGCATCACAACACTATCATTGTGCTCTATTTAATGTCCAATTCATTGGTACATTAAATATTGATTCCTAGGTTGGAGAAGTAAAAATACCACAACATCTTATTATTACTTATCTTGTGTAATCATTGATTCATGTGAGGATATTCATTAACTTGACATATGGAGAAAATGTGCAGCCATAATTGTTAGAAAAAATGGATCGTGGAGCAATAAAGTAAAACAAATGTGGAAATAAAACATAGAATATACTCAATACAATAGAGACACAGATATATGTAGTTCACCCAATGTGAGCTATGTCCACCAAAGAAATTGTTAGTTCCTTCGTTTTTATTATCTAGCAAATTAAGGGATACAACCTACAACACACTCATTGTAACTTCCTCTTATTTATCTCATAGCCTCCTCTCTCATAATACAATATTTGTGATGATACATAGCCACAATACATTTCCCTCATAAAAGAGGGTTTTCTTCTAGGGAAAAAAAACCTAACATAACTTCTAGCTTTAGATCTGTGACCTTATAATAAACGGTCCATATTTACTATGAAATTACAATATACATTTACGAGGCAATTTTTCCTTCAGGGGCCCACTTGCCCTCGGACCCAGTGGGGGGGACAATCCCCCCTGCAACCCCCCCACGTAGAGGGGTGTACATTATTTTGGGGTGTATAGTCTTAATGGGCTATAAACACAGCTAAAAACAAAGACCTCAAAATCAAGAAAATAATCAGGCTCCACAACCAACAATCTCCCACTTGGAGATTGATCTCAACAACTCCACCATTGTTGTATTTGTTGGACTATGATCCTTCTTGGACCTGGAAAATTTATCATCTTCACCTTCATGCTTGAAGACCAACTGCAACTGAGAAGGAACTCAGTTTCTCCCTAGTTACTCCCTTTTTTAACATGTCTACAGGATTATGTCTAGTATGTATCTTTTCCAACTTCAAATGTCCATCTTCCAAGACAGATCGTATGAAATGATACCTAAGTTATACATTTTTAGTCTTCGAATGGAAGGATGATTTCTTTGCAATATGGATGACACTCTCATTATCACAGTAAAACCTGCCATTCTCCTACTTCTTTCCTAACTCCTCCATAAACCTATGTAACCAAATCATTTATTTACTAGCCTTTGTAGTAGCAACATACTTCGCTTCTATTGTTGAAAGTGCAACAACCTTATGCAGTTTCGAAATCCAAATTATTGTTGTTCCACCTACAGTAAAAAAATACCATGTGGTGCTCCTCCTGCTATCGTTATCGCCTGTCATATCTGAATCAACATATCCATGTAGAACAGAGTCTGAACCTCCAAAACATAATGCATGAGTAGAAATACCTCTCAAATACTTAAGAATCCACTGTAATGTCCCCCACCTCTTGAAGAAGAGGTTTGGAAGACATAGTGGTCTAGGTGTCCCCACTAGGCCATAGTCTCACACTGAGGGGAAAAGGTCAACAAGCTAAGGTTGTATTCTTAAGTTGACTTGACAAAAAGGTGAAAAGGGCGCACTTAATATCGGGTACTCTAGGAGTTAAGTTAACTCAATAGGAAATTAGAAGAAAAAGTATAAAGAGAAGGCTAGGGCGCACTTCTTGGGCATTCTGAATTTTGGTATTTGCTTGTTATTGCCTTGAGCATACAGTTTGGGGGTTTTGCTGATACAAACCCTTGTGAGCAAATCAATGGTGAAAGATCCACTCACCTTGTTCCACAGCTTAGTCTCGGGGATGAGAGACTCCACCCACACCATTCTACACTCGTCACATATCCACCAACAGATTCATGGAAGCAACAAGGTCGTACTATTCTTGAGTTTCCAGCAAGGGCACACCATCATCTAGAGAAGGGTTCGATCCAGCTGATCAGGAGAGATTTTGGCCATTCTGTCACTTGGGTTCCACTTGCAGGTGGACAACCATCATTTTGAGGGTTTTTCTGGAGAGTTATCATTACCAGTTATTTAGCTTCAGATTGGGACGACTTGGAGACAAGGGGACATCCTATGATTCAGTAAATCTCAGATCTAGGAAGATTCACTTAGAATCTGAGTCTGAAACTTATCATGTAGGGTTCTCATAGCCTGATCTACATTCCTAGGAAGTTTCAGGGTATTTGGAGACTTCTCTCATTAGTACAGAGTTACCTAGGGTTCCAGGCATCCAGGAGGGCGCAGCTTCAGTAGAGGATTCATAGTTTGGAGGAGTTTGCCTTGGTCATTCGGCTTGAGATTTCAAGAGGGTGTTCCCATCACCCCAATCTATCAGTTGGCAGAGTTTGGGATGTTATGAACATAAAATATACATAAATAGATATTCATAACATAATAATAGTTAATAAATAATAATTATTAATAATGAAAGGTCATGTCTCAAAGGACATGACTATTGGTAAAGGGCACCCCTGCGTGGGTATATAAGCAGGCCCTCATTTCTCAATTGTAATCATCTCATTATATCTATCTCTCATCTCATTATATCTATCTCATCATCTATCTTATTATTCATTCTTATTACATATATATTTGTCCATATGGATTTGGTTGCTATATTCCAAATATTTTGGATTATTCTTGTGTGAGCGAACTTTGTTCGTCTCATTTGGTATCAGAGCTGCATTTTTCTGATCCTGGCCTTTTGCCACCCTCTTTATCAGATCTTGTCTGATTCGGATTTTAGCAAAACCATCGTTTCAGAGTTTCTCTGAGAAATTTGGTCTTTGACCACCAACCGGGCCTTTGGCCACGCTCTTATTAGAGCAAATTTTATTCAGCCCTTAGTCACTGAAAATTATCATAGTTTCTTTGCTTCTAGTCCTTGACCAAAAACTAGGCCCTTGGCCATATTCAAAATCTCGTTGAAGGGTAATTTCGCTGCCATATACCAAAGTCAAAAAAATAAAAATAGAAATAAAAAAAATCAGCGCAGAAGAAGAGAAAATCGCAACACATCCCATCGCTAAAACGTTAAAGATACAGAAAAAAAAAAAAGTGGCATAAATTAGTCATAAAGTTCGTTTAGACAACACTGTCAACATAAAAATATAAAAAATCTGCATGATCTGTGATGCCCCTATATTCCAAAACACCGTTGGCAAACACATCAACAATCTTCAGTAGCAAAAGTTTGTTGTTTTTGGGTTAGTCATCAGGGCAAGAATTAACACGCAACTCCTTAATTAGATCGCAGGACAATCTACAGGAATAACCACATTATTTCATAATCATATCGTAATACACA
>SNQJ01S0003656.1:208742-220040 GCA_010110895.2 Picea sitchensis | reverse complement strand
TACAACTCAAGTGATTGGAGCAGTTTCAAATATTTTGGTTCCATATAAGTCTTACAAGTCTAGATGTGGGATGATGGGTCCACCATGGGATGAAATTTCAAGTTACTAGAACTACAATAATGACTCTTTTCTCATGAGAAATTGTCAGAAATCAAAATAAGAAAGAGGGAACCATGCTACACCAATTCCCCTTGATGATTGAGGTGTCAAAAAACAATTCCTACCACTTGTGCAAATTAGCCAAAGATGCAATTATATGTTAGAAGCAATATTTTAGTAGGTGAATGAAGCCTTGGTTCTGTAAATGTATAAACTAAGGACAATTGTGTATGCACAAGGAATGACCCCAAGGGAATCAAACACAATACAAATTGACAAGGTAAAAAAAAATGTATTGACACCTCTACAATGTGTGTTACACACACTTCAACCAAATTTTTCTGCATTACATAATCCTACAGGTTCCTTGTATAATGAAAAGGGCATAAAATATACTTCTGTAATAAAATTTTACGAGGCCATGGTATTAAGAAATGTTGAAATTTTGAAACAATACAAAAAAAGTGTGAAAATAAAACCTTCATGTTCATCTCATGGACAACAATGCACTACATGCTCTCTAGGACATCCACATTAACAAGATTTCTCCTCTTCGCCACAACCCATATTCTCTAATAGGTACCAGTGTCAAAATCAGGTGGAGGAAGTAGGTTATTATAATCATGGTGTCTTAATGGATCCATAGGTTCAAACGACGATCTTTTCCTCTTAGTTAATGGGGAATATTCTCTCCCGTCATTAACATGGGAAGAACACCACCTTATCGATTTTATTGGGTTTCTTGATGACAGAGGATTGCTTTGAATGAGAGTTTCTTTAATTCTCTCAAAAAATTTCCCATCAATTACAACATTAAATTGTTTCCTTGATTTGGAGAAGAGCTTCATGATGAAAACATTTTGAAGTATAAAAATTATATAGAAGGCCTATATCGGAGACAATTAGTAAATCATAGATCATAGACAGTTAGTAAGGCCTATAAAAATTATAGGCAATAGATCATATAGGATGAAATTGGAGACAATTAGTAAATCCAACATAGACACCTACATTTAAATCCAAGGCATACCCACTTCAAAAGTCAAGGCGCTGCATAGAACCATTGTTTTGAATTTTAGGTTTGGTGTCCATAACTTAAGGTTTCTATTCATTCTTGCAACCTATCCTTGCATTGCAAAGGACTAATATACATCTTTACATTCTTTATAGTTTTATACTTCTATATAATTTTACGTAACTTCAATAAGATTGCATAAATGAATGCTTATTCCTTTACAATTCTAGTGTAGTGGTTGCTATTGTTTTTATCCAAAAACACTATGAACGAAAAACTAATGTTGGATCTACAAAAACAAATGAAAGCCTTTCATTTAAAATGGATTTACACATGTGCCAATTAAACTTCTCATTTCTAAATAGTTTTGGATATATATCCCCTTGTAATACATCGTTTCTCACAAAATGACTTTGCATGTCTATACTTCTTAAAATAAACAAATAAATTATTTATGAGTAGTGTAGGAAACAAGATGTGATAATATATTTGTACTTAAAATACTTCCTTAGATAGGGATTGATTAGGATCATATCCACTAGATTTAGTTTGTTCTCTTTTAAATATTATAGTAGTAGTTATCCTCTATTAGAATTTCTTGTTTCCTCACTCTTAAAAGCTATATTTGTTTCCATTGAAAAAACTCCTTATATTCTATTTTTTTATAAGTTAGTATAGGATTTTATATTACTGATTCAAAATATCATACAAAAAGGGCCACTGGTCTACCAAAAAAGGAAACCAGACCAACAATAAACCATCACTATTTTTGCCAAATGTTTCTAGAAACTAGAGACATTTGAGTCTGCTATTCTTTGGAAACTAAACTAGAGCTTTTGAAAATAGAATAATTACCACCTTACATACATAAGAGAAAAGAAAAACCCTTCTAAAATGCTACTAGAACCAGACTGACTACAACTACTAACACTTGGTTAGAGTTTCATGATTTGGGTGCTTAAAACAAAAACTAGAGAACCTGGGGATTATCCACCGCTCCTCCAACTTGATTTTTCTGTCCTCCATGGGGGATGCCACCCGAACCTTTCGGATCTTAGATGGTGTACCATGTCCCTCCATAGATTTTATATCCATATGGTGGACATACCTTAGGTACATGTGGAACTGTGCTTCCAGTCTCTCTTGCTTGCTCTGCTGGTTTTTTTTTTATTTCTATCAACAAATTTACTATGGTCTCCAACCCACTAATGTGCCACTAGATATATTCCATTATGGTATTCATCTCCCTCTAGTCATCCATACAGGTTTCCTCTCAGTCTGAATTTACTTTTCTTATCAATATCTTTGTATGCCACACCATCTCAAGAGTTTTGTGATAGAGGGTCTCTCGATTGCAAGTTGTTCCCGTATCAATAATCTAGTCCACCTCCTGAGCTAACTTGTTTTTATATTTTCTCTCACGTTCTACCTTAATATCCTCCTCCCAATTTTCCACATATTATTTTCCTTTCTGTGGTACTCTGGCTTGATACTTCCTAGCAACATCCCTTGTTGCATTCTCAATCCTAGACTTTTTTCGAGAACTCTCTAGTTTGGAGTCCCCTAGTGGACTACCTTTTCTTATAGAGTATTTCATGTGACTCTTTGGTCCTCTGGCTCTCTCTTGGATCAAAACACTAAACTTTCACCTTAGCGAAAGAAAAATAGAACGAGAACCAAAGAGAAAAACGGATCTCTGTGAGGTGTGGTTAAACCAGACAAAAACCTGATTATAACAACCTCTTGCATGATTGCTGATATCTCTTAATGATCCTCCATTAAAGTGGTGAATACAGTTGCAATGAATACCATGTGTGGCACCTCGTGTCATAATCTTTGTTTTGGATCTTCATCTATCACTTCCCCTGATGCAAGCATGGTGTATATCCTTTTTTGGTATGATCCAGTCCCTTGGGGATAAGTTGAAACTCTGATCTTTCAGCTGTAACAATTGAAAAACACATAGGTCTTGGGATGACATGTTTTTCATTGAAGGAGGGACATTCCTACTCAGAAATATCTCCTTTTCTTGGGTTTGATATAATCCACCACCTTGGTGATAGGGAGGTCTTCATTCTTGAAGACTGTCCTATTTATTTCCTTCCATATTACCTAAATGACCATCCCCAGATTTAATCCCCGACATAATTTGACCATTTCATTTTCGCTATAGTGTTCCCTCCAGTTCCCTAGAGTTTCTCTGATACCACCCTTTACTCTATCAGTCTATCGGTAAAATATAGCTACCCAATCCCAAACCTCCACTGTATAGGATCACCCTTCCAGTAGATGGTTTGTTGTCTCCTCCTAAAATTCATAGAGGTGGCATATTGAGGGTCCATGCATGCCTCTTTTAACAAGGTACTCCCACATTAGAATTTTATTGTGTAGGATCAACCATTTAATTTTTTTTTTATCTTCGGCCAGTTGGGAGGTTCCAAAGCCATTCCCATTGATGTTCCATGTTTCGTTGATAATGACCCGTGATATAGTGATGGGATTCGTTCAGGGTGAATTCTCTGCCACATTTCCTGCCCCAATGCAGTTGGTCCTCCTCATCAAAGATCATAATATTTATTTTCCCTATCTCCTCTTCTATATATTTAACCAACTAGGAGTCCTGATTTCTGTCTTGAGTTTGAATAATATCCCAAGTTCTCCATTTTGGGATATTGTCCCTTTGTTTCCAATACTGAAAAACTTTTATTTTTCCTTACTCGAGAAACTCTTGTTTAATACTTTCTTTGTCCTGGTTTTCCATCCTAGGTTCTTTCTTCCACGTGTCCTCCCAGATTCTAACAATTTGACCATTCCTAATTTCCCAAAAACTATGTTCCTGAACCCAATTTTTATTTCTCCAAGCTAAATTCCAAATGGTCGATCCCTCCCTTGTACCTTTGAAACAAATAAGGTCCCGAGGGGTACTACCATGGGTGTATTTTAATTTCCATAGGTTATCCCACGTGACTGATCTATCTGTTGGGCACCAAATCGGGCTATCTTTCTGCTACATTTCCATTACCTTTTTGACCCTTTTACACTTATTTACCTATGTTTACTGTGCTAAATCCGTGAGGTAATTACCCCTATCTTGTCTATTGGAATATTTTATTAATGAAGTGAAGTCACGGAATTTTGCCTATTCGCAGCACTAAAACGATGTTTGACCGCATCTTTTGGAGAACAGGAATCAAGGCCTCAACATCCTGCGATAGATTTGCTGTTCAGTTGTTTTGAGAATAGCAACGACCAAGCCAAAGGAGGCCACACAGCTGGAGTCACAGATCCCTGAACCATCTTGGGCATTTCGTTGATCTTGTCTATCTGGTACTGGTGCTGCTCCAACTAATGTATGTTTTTAAGGGTACGGTTACCATGTTTTGGGGAAAGAGGTTGTTCCCCCTTTTGATGTATAAAAGACAATTTATTCCTGTAACTAGGGATGTCCTAATTGAGATTGTAATAACCTTTTTCAGATTTATAAAGCACTACCTATTTTGTTGTCTTCATCTTTGCTGTAACCAGTTCAACCCTGATCAGAGAGATGGGCCCGCTCTTTTGATCAGGTGATGCTTCTTCCTGTGTGTGTTATTTATCAGTTTTATGATTGCTGTTACAGTGTGTTATTTAGTAGTTTATGCTTGCTATTACAGTATGCTATTTAGTAGTTTATGCTTGCTGTTACAGTGTTATTTCTTAGCTTATGCTTGTTGTTACAACGTATGATTCTTATGAATACCTTTCAGAAGTTTTAGTTAATCTAGTTGACAGTAATGTTTTGAATCTTAAATCGTAAACCCTTGGCCAGAATGAATTGTACTCTTGCCCCTTCATATATCTTGCGCGTTGCCTTGAAAGGATATGGACCCGGATTGATAAATTAATGTAGGAAAAGGGTGAATAAATCATTCATACCTGGACCCCAACATTTTGGTGTCGTTGCCGGGGAGGCTAGCAAGGTGCAAGACAACGATTCAGACCAACCAAAGGGTCAATCTCTCGTCCTGGGGAGAGAATGAGTTTTCTCACTCTGCTTCAGGTCCTGAGCGTAGGTGATCTTTTTGCTTGTTTTTATTTTTTCTTTTTCATTTTTTTCAATCTCTTGTCCTGGGGAGGGAGGAGTCTTTTGACGCCCTGCTCCAGATCCTGAGTTAAGATTTATTTCTTTCAAACCCTTGTGTTTTTATTGAAACCCTAGCTTTTACCCTGGGGAGGGAGGAGTCTTTTGACGCCCTACTTTAGGCTTGAAAGGTATTAGGTTTTTCCTGTGGTGTGTTTTGTTCTTGTCTAGGGGAAGGAAGAGTCCTTTGACGCCCTGCTCCGAGCCCTAAACCTTAGATTCTTATTTTTTTAGCTGCCTTTCTTTTTCATAAGATCTTTTGTCTTGGGGAAGGAATGGTCCTTTGACACCTTACTTCAAGACTAAAGCATTGTAGGTTCATGCCAAAACCCTCACTTGTATGAACAAAGAACTGAATAACGGGGGCAGAGGGAAAGCCCCAAAGAAGGGAGGACCAGATTTGGGTAGAAAGACCCTCATCCAACAGATTATAGAAAAGGATGAATCATAAACATCATCTCGCGCAGCCATGAGACCAAGGGAACGAAGAGTAAAGTCTGAGGGACAATCAGTAGATCAACCAGTGCTATCTACAACATTCTTGGGCGATACAATACAACAAGTCCCTCCAGCAGTTGAAGAAACATCTAGTGGCATACCTGAAAAATGAAATCTTATGTGGGCAGCAGAGGGGGAAGAGGTCGCAAGTAGAGCCTCGACAGAGTCAGACCACTCCAGCAAGAGAGAGAAGGTTGTAGCAGATGGATCAAGTCATCAGAATGCAAAAGAAAGAATCGAAGGAGCATTTGCATCACCAAGGGACCAGGGAAGTGCTGCTAAAGCAACTCAGATCAAAGGGGTAAGGAAGCCTCAGCCATATCCTACAGAGTTTGGTGAAATACCCAACGATTATTGGAAGATATTTATGGCTCCCACAACCTCCACTATCGAGTTTCCAATTGGAAATCTGGGAGTTGGTGCGCCCACTAAGCCTATTCCATTAGAAGCCTTACCAAACTTTCATGGGCTTGTTTAAGAAGATCCCAACACATTTCTATTTGAATTTGACATAGTATGCTGAGGGTATGACTACACGACGGAAGCCAAAAAGTTAAATTTTTTTCCTTCTACACTAAAAGGGACGGCTCTGCGATGGTTTATGGGCCTTGGAGGAAGCACTATTTCCACATGGGATGATATGTGGACAACTTTTCTAGAAAAATACCAGGATTACTGTAAATCCCAGAATGTTAAGGAAGAACTTTTCAAGTTCCCACAAAATGAAGACGAGAGTTTGGAGGATTGTGTGGAACGATTCAAGTACACCTTACAGAGGTCGGGTCACTCTGACCTGGATAAGGAAATTCTAAAAATTATCCTCGTCTGATCTTTCCGTGAGGATTCAATGGAGCTATTGAACATTGTGGGAAAATGAGACATCTCTAAGGAAAGATTTGAAGGTATCTATGAGTTATGCATTCGGTGCTCAAGAGGACTTGCAAGAAATAGACAAGGGATTCACTCAGTAAAAGGGTCTGGCAGAGGTGTTATGAAAGAAAAAATCAGAAACTTGCTAGACAATCTGAGGACGGATATCCTCAGCACCTTGTCAGCATAGATGGATACACTGCAAGTAAAGCAGAAGTAGATGGAATTGGACAGGACTGTGGAAATATTCTGCCCGACGTGTAGAAAGAATCATACAAAGAGGGAATGTCCATTAAAATCCATAGAGTAATGTGTAATCTGTGAGCTAAATCATGCAACAAGCTCATGCCCCTCCCTGCTAGGCCCGAAAGAAGTATTTCAAGGAGCAGGGAAAGACATTTAGCAAATGTACCTCATGGGGTCTAGAAATCCATGGCAACCTCGACCACCAATGGAAAATCAAGGTATGTACTCAGATCCATCTCAATATTTCAATAATTCTAATATGAATCCTCAGTCCATGCCCTATCCTCCCATGTGGCCACAATACCAGTTTCCACCGTGGCAACAGTGGAACCCTCAAACCAGTTCAAGCTCCTCATGGAATCCAACTTGGTGAGGATCCCCTCCTAGGAAGTTTCCTCAATCGATGCCACAACAACAACTCCAACTGCCCTCTAATGTGCCTCCAGGTAACCAACCTACCCGCCCTTAGCTCCCAATCCAACCTGATCCAAATCCTAATAGAAGGGGAGTTCATCAAACTGACATTCTTAACCTACCTTCATATATCATTTCCACTGCAGAGTTGTATGAAATGAATCTACGATCAGGGAGGACAGTTGATGCTCAACCCCCTCCAGTTACCATGGAACGACTTGACAGTGAAGGTAAGGAATCAAAACCAATTAGTAAAGAGCCAAAACAAACTAATCGAAATCAGGAATCTCCTGTAAAACAACATCAATCTGAACGACCTTATCCAGAGAGACTAACTTTGAGTAAATCAATCCCTCAAGATGAATTTGATTTAATAGGAGAACTGCAGAATTTATTTGTTAAAATTCCCTTGTTACAAGTGATGAAGGATGTGCCAATATGTGCAAAGACTCGTAGGGAATATTGTTCAAAGAAATCTGCAAGGAAATCCAAAGACCCCCTTACCATTCATGTTATGGGAAAATTATCAGATTTAATGACGGGAAAGTCAATGCCTGAAAAATATGGAGATCCGGGGAACCCAATTCTGACAGTACAGATTCTAAATGTGCTGGTAGACCTGGGTGCTGCCATCAACGTCATCACCACTGAAACCATGCATACATTAGGTCTTCGTAACTTGAAACATACACCTACAGTATTGGAATTGGCAGACCGATCCACAGTCAAACCTGTAGGAAAGTTGGAGGATGTAACAATTTCAGTAGATTCATGGCACTATCTCGTAGATTTTTTGGTCTTACAAATGCAATCTTCGGTGGGCATCCATCCTTTAATCTTGGGTAGACCATGGCTGGCTACTACATATGCTTACATTTGGTGCCGATCAGGGCACATGGTTATTTCCAATGGGCACAACATTAAGAACTTAGTGTTATACCCACCTGCAGAACCAAACCCATCCATAAAACCAGTAGGAAGCAAGAAAATTTTACCTGGGAAAGAGTCTGAAATAGAAAATGAGGAATTGAGGCCAGTTCTCACTATTGGACAAGCCCTTCAGTTGAAAATAGAATCGGAAGATGATGTAATTACCTCTTTGATATACGACCCTTGCTCCATTTCTGAAACAAATCAACAATTCCTAGAATCTATCTTAAGCTATGAGACTCAAGAAACAATTGAAACAATAGA
The DNA here is from genome assembly GCA_010110895.2 of Picea sitchensis. Classification (NCBI taxonomy): domain Eukaryota; kingdom Viridiplantae; phylum Streptophyta; class Pinopsida; order Pinales; family Pinaceae; genus Picea; species Picea sitchensis. Next base: position 211,584 of record SNQJ01S0003656.1, on the reverse strand, counting down.
AGGATTAGAGCAACTACCTGTTGATGCACCCAGTGAAAGTGTTCCAGTAGAACTAGAACCAGGAAAAACCCTGAATATTAATCCAGCCTTGTCAGAACCTCAGAAGAAGCAACTTTTTGGATGTCCTTCGGAAGCACAAAGAGGCCTTCGCCTGGGATTATACAGATATGAAGGGGATCCCTGCCAATTCATGCACCCATCATATATATATTAAGGAGGATTGTCATCCTGTGAGACAACCTTAGAGAAGGATGAACCCCGTACTGAAAAATATCATGAAAGAAGAACTTCAGAAATTACTAGACGTAGGTTTTATTTACCCCATCTCAGATAGCCAATGGGTCTCTCCATTAGTAATAATCCCTAAGAAAAATGGTAAATGGCGAATATGCATGGATTATTGAGAATTAAATAAGGCAACGCAGAAAGATCATTTCCCTTTCCCATTTATTGATCAAGTTCTGGACACATTGGCTAGCAAAAAGTTTTTTTCCTTCCTAGATGGGTTTAGTGGGTATAACCAAATCCAGATAGCTCCTGAAGATCAGGATAAAACCACTTTCACATTCCCCTAGGGAACATTCACATACCGGGTCCTTCCTTTTGGCCTGTGTAATGCTCCTACACTGTTCCAGAGGGAAATTTTGGGAATATTCTCTGATTTGATAGATAATAGTGTTGAAATCTACATGGATGACTTTACTCCATATGGGGATTCATTTCTTGAAGGGATGAAAAATTTAGAAAAAGTTCTCGAAAGGTGTATACAAGAGCGTGTATTGTTGAGTAAGGCAAAATGTCATATGATGATGGAAGAAGGAATTGTTCTGGGACATTTGCTCTCAGCTGAAGGAATTTGGATGGACCCAACAAAGACAAAGGTAATTCAACATTTCCCAACACCCAAAATGCCCACGCAGGTATGCAATTTTATTGGTTGTGTTGGCTATTATAGGCGTTTTATAGAAAATTTTGCTAAAGTAGCACATCCACTTTTTCAATTGCTAACAAAAGATTTAGATTTTGTGTGGACAGAGGACTGTGATGCAACTTTTATGAGAATTAAGGAATTGGTCTGTAGCGCTCCAATCCTTAGAGGGCCAGACTGGGCATTACCTTTCCATATTCATACAGATGCTTCCCAAATAGCGGTTGGTGCAGTATTAGGACAACAAGAGGACAAAATACCATATGCAGTTTACTATGTTAGTAAGAATTTGGCTCTAGCTAAATTAAACTACATAGTGACTGAGAAAGAATTCCTTGCTGTCATTTATGCCATCAACAAATTCCGGCACTACATTACCGGGTATCCTACCTTTGTGCATACTGATCATGCAGCTATTAGGTATTTAATGAATAAACCTGTTACCCCAGGTCGTATCACAAGATGGCTCTTGCTACTACAGGAATTTGATATCACGATAGTAGATAAACCAGGGAAGGACAATGTGGTTGTAGATTTCTTATCTAGGATAGAACATGAGGGTAAGGATACACCAATTGAAGATAATTTCCCAGATGAACATCTTTTTGCAACATCTGCTAACACTTCGTGGTATGCAGATATTGCTAATTATCTTGCTTCAGGGAAGGTACCTCGACATCTGTTATATAAAGAGAAAAGGAAGATTATTCACCAGAGTACCCGATATTCATGGATGGCAGGATATCTCTTTCATACAGGGGCTGACCAACAGATTTGGCGTTGTGTGGCAGAAGATAATAGCTATGAGATACTGAAAGCTGCACATGATGGACCCTGTGGAGGACATTTTGCAGATAAAAGAATAGGTCACAAAGTGCGCAAATGGGATATTACTGGCCCTCCATCTTTCATGATGCCCGAGACTATGTCTAAAGGTGTGATAGCTACCAACGGATGGGACAACTTGGGAAAGCAGAAGAAATGCCTCTACAACCCCAGATAGTCCTTGAAACATTTGAGAAATGGGCCATTTATTTTGTTGGACGCTTCAACCCACCTTCTCATCAGAAAGCTTACATCCTGGTCTGCACTGATTATGTAACTAAATGGGTGGAAGCCGGAGCCGTCACAAGAGCAACAGAACAAGTAGTGGCAGACTTTCTTTTTGAATAAATTTTTTCCCGATACGGTACTCCAAGGGAAATTGTGTCAGATGGAGGATCACAGTTCACATCTCACATGATAGGAAAGCTGATGCATAAATATGGAGTCAAGCATAGAGTGACAACCCCCTATCACCCCTAGGCGAATAGGCAAGTATAAAGCACAAACAAGGTATTGGAAAATATCTTGACAAAGACAGTAGAAAGTCATCGCCAGGACTGGGCACAGAAACTTCCATAAGCTTTATGGGAGTACAGAACAACATGGCGAAACACAACTGGGTTTTCACCATTTGAATTAGTATATGGGAAAGTCCCCTTGTTTCTAGTGGAATTTGAGATCAGTACACTAAGGACAACTCTAGAAGTAGGCTTAGACCCATCATAAGCACAGAAACACTGACTGGAACTGCTAAATGAGTTAGACGAGATTCGGTTAGTAGCTGTATAGAAGACCACTACTGTTCAACAACAAATAATGAAGTTGCATGATAAAATTATCAAAAGTAAGGTGTTTCATGTGGGAGATTGGGAATTACTTTACGATTCCTGATTTAAGGATTTCAAAGGCAAGCTTTGCACTCGCTGGATGGGGCCATACCAAGTGGAAGCAATGTTCGACAATGGAATGATTAGATTAATTACAATAGATGAGAATCATACCTCGTTCTTAGTAAACGGTCACCGTCTAAAACTATACAACCATCCAGCCTCTAGAAATGCCTTTGTCAAACACCTCTCTGACTCATCT